>ML789921.1:369636-391441 GCA_009831015.1 Picea engelmannii | reverse complement strand
CCACTTCTAATTTCTCCATTAAAATTATTATTGAAATAATTTATTTTGTATTCACTTTGAATTATAATACACTCATCACTTCACTTTATTATTTACCTTTTAAAATCTCTTAAACCACTTTGATTACTTTGACCTTTTAGGGCCTCTAGATGACATATGAGGGTCCTCCAACTTCGTAAGGCCATAAATCTCAAATCGTGAGGAGTTATGTGACGTTCTACATACCACAAAGCGTCTTCCCGTGAGGGCTTTCACCATAAGGGGACCACTTTGGATTTCATCCATATTTACTTCTTATCAACCATGACAAAACAATAATGAGTCATATTTACATCAAACACTATTGGGTCCATTACCCAAAACTTTGTGCTACAGGTCTTTCTTCAAGGGTTGACATCAATGACAACCAACCTTAATCAACACTAAGTTCCTTTGAGGAGAGGAACAAACTCCAAGTGGAGAGGAGCATGCTCTTGGAGAGCCAAGTGTCACCCAGGATGCATGCAGATTTATGTGGGAAGTTCCACCTTTGTTGGGGGTTCACGACCATTATGGCCACCTTCCAGGAGGAGTTCACTCTCACCAATGCATCTCTCTCATGATTTTGTAGACTGACCATTCTCACCATTTTCCTTTATTTCTCTCAACATTCTAACCAATCTGGCCATTTAGTTTCCCACGAGTTCATCCTTAGCATGTTGGCCATGTCTTGTGTAGTTCACACATGCACTGAAAAAGTATGCAGCCAGAGTCATTTCCTCCTTTGTGAACCTCTGTAAATAGTTGAGTTGTCCCCGTTCCTTACCCAATTTTGGTGGTTGTGGATTGAAGAGGAGGGTTTTCGGACCTGTGTTTGAAGAAGTAGGTTTTCAGTCCTGTGAGAAACTCTCTCTAGGTAAGAGATTTTGTTGGGAAGTGATTTCTCCTAGAGGGAGTCCAGTACTAGCTACGGAGCTCTGAGAATTCATGATCTGGCCTGTTGCTAACGCCCTAGAAGGGAAGTGGAGAAACCGATGGACTGTGTAATAGTGAAGGTGCATATTCCTGGGGTGGAACAGGGATGTGGGGAATTCGAGTCCATGAGAAGTGGGCGTAAGTAGTCTCCTTTGAGATAATCCTTCCAGTTTCACAGTGCATTTTCTTGTAGCCCCAGCGTAGGTCTATGATACCTTTTCCTTGGGTGGAGTTTAGGTCCAGATTGGGGGTGACCCACTCCTGAGTGTGATGAGAAACGTAGTCTAAGGATGGGAGGTTCGTGGAAGGTCTGCACGTAGTTGGTGGTCATATATTGAAAGATAAGTACCAAATATATGTTGATTGTATGTGGTGTAATTGTACATGTTTTATAACTTGATGAGTCATGCCTAGATATATCATATATGATGTATGTGTAGGATTACTTTTAATTCCGCATTAATCTGTGTATATTTAGAATATTTCTCCTATATGCATATAGTGTTAGAATGTTTTAATGTTATTTTCGCATGAATAAGTGGTATGCATAGAATGTTGTAACTGCTGCATGCATATAAATTTACAAAATGGTATCAGAGCTAAGAGAGATGTCCAAGAAGTCGCATTGCCCGGCCCCGTTGGTGGATGGGAATGTTACAAAATGGTATCATAGCTAAGAGATATGTCCAAGAAGTGGTGTTTCCCAACCTGTTAGTGGCTAGGGACATGACAGAGAGTGAGCCATCCTAAGAGGTATGTCGATAGGTTCCCCCGGGATTGTGTCTAACTAACTTATGGAGGCCCTTTTTAGACATGAGGACATGGCTTTCACAACAGAGTGCTTGATGACTGTGGAGAAGCCATCAAAGGATTTCCAGCATTACCATGAGGACATAAAGACATCGATTATAAATCATGATAAAGTATTTGGACCATTACCAATAGGTATACCACCTTGCATGGGATATGAGCATGTCATTGATCTAGAAGAGGGGTCGAATCCCATGATCACTACAACATACAAGAATTCAAAGAATTTCAAGAATGAAATATAGAAGGCCAAAAAGGAGTTGTTGGATATGGGGCACATCATGCCTAGTTCCATTCCCTTCGCTTCTTCTATGGTACTGGTGAAGAAAAAATACGGAATGATGAAGATGTGCATCAAATACATGGCGTTGAACAAGAAAATCATAAAAAACAGGTACCCAATTCTCGAGATTTATGAGTTGATATATGAGTTGCATGGGGTAGTGTACTTCTCGAAGATTGATCTTCAATCGAGGTACCATCAGATTCAGGTCAGAGAGGAGGAAATCCACAATACAACCTTGAGATGTCACTATGGGCACTATGAGTTTCTAGTCATTCCCTTTGAGCTGAATAACACACCCTCTACCTTCCAATCATGTATGAACCATATATTCAATAAGAAGTAGAGGAAATTCTTATCAGTGTTCTTTGAAAATCTTCTGATCTACAACAAGACTTGAAAGGAACATTTGAAGCATGTGGATGAGATTCTCACCATTATAGAGGAGTAGTTTCTTTTTTCCAAGGAGGAAAAGTACAAGTTTGGGTTTATGGAGATCCTCTATCTAGGAACGTGATTGGTGTTGAGGGAGTAAAGGTGTCTCAAGAGACTATCAATATGATATTATATTGGACCACCCCTAGATCACCCACAGAGTTATGACGATTCTTCGAGATATGCAGTTATTTTAGGCACTTTGTGAAAGTATTTTTACAATTGAATGTGCCATTGAAATATGTCACCAAGAAAGGGGTATTTCAATGGTCAGAAAATGCACATGTTGCATTTGATAGGATGAAGAAGGTGATGAGAACCTACCTAGTTTTAGCACTCCCATATTTCACACATCCCTTTTTCCTAGAGTGTGATGCATCTGATGAGGGGATATGAGAAATGTTGATGTAGAATCAACACATGATATATTTCGAGAGAAGAAAGATAAGGGATCCAGAGAAGCTCTATTTTATATATGATAAGGATATGTTGGCCATCATGCATGTGTTGACCAAGTTCAGATAGTACCTAGTGGGAGGATGCTTTGTGGTTAGGACTAACCACAAAAACTTGAGATATTTCTTGGAGCAACAAGACCTGAATGAGAGGCAACAAAAATGGTTGAGTAAGGTGTAGGCATATGATTTTTACATTGAATATGTAAAAGAGAATAAGAACATAGTTATTGAATCCCTATCCAAGAGACTTGCAACCTTCTCCATGATAGAGATCTCAACAGACTGGAAGTCCATTCTCTTAGTGGAATACTCCAATAACACCTTCTCCTTTGAACTGATGGAGGGAATTATTCATGATGATAGGCACAAGGTAGTGGATGAAACCATCTACTACAAACACAAGATTTATCTTGTCCCTAAGTCCACACTCAAGGATAAGATTTTGAGGACACTACATGACACACCACTAGAAGGGCATCTGGGGTATCTAAATACCTACATGCAGATGAGAGATATATTCTCCTTGAAGGGTCTCGGAGAGGATGTATGTCGACATGTGAGGGAGTGCATGACTTGCCAGCAAAACAAGTCAAAAATTACACTTCTTGTGGGACTACTTCATCCATTTTCAATTCCATAACAAAAGTGGGATAGAATTTCCATGGACTTGATTACAGGGATGCCAAAGGTATAGGGTAGGGACTCTATCTACACAGTACTAGATAGGTTGACTAAATATGAGCACTTATTTGACATTCCTTCAGATTACAAAGCATATTAGGTAGTAGACATATTCTTTAGGGATGTGTTCAGACTACATGGTCTTGTGAGGAACATAGTCAGCGATCGAGATAACATGTTTCTCAATGCATTTTCGCAGGATTTGTTGAGGTTATCCAAGATGGAGTTGAAACCTGGTATTAGCTATCACCCCTAGACAGATGGTTAGACTGATATAGTAAACAAGTGGATTGAGGGGTACCTAAGGAACTATGTTTCATGGAAACAAAGGGCATTAATTAAGTGGTTGCATCTTGGGGAGAATTGATACAATGCCACTCATCACATGTCCATTGAGATGAGCCCATTCAGGGCATCATATGGCTACAATGCCCCATCATTTTTGGATTTAGTGTTTTGGGAGAGAATATCCCCCAAGGCCAAATATTGGTTGCAAGAGATCCAGGACATCTTGAAAGTCTTGAAGGAGAATCTACAAACCACTCAGAATCAACAAAATATGTATGCATATAGGCACATGGTAGAGTGCATTTTTATGGTTGGGGACTTAGTTTTTATAATGTTGCATCCTTATAGACAATCATCATTGAGGAAGAGTCGCACAAAGAAGTTGAAACATTGTTTTTATGGACCCTATGGAGTGATCATGAGAGTGGGTGGGGGGTATCATATCAATTGGAGCTACCAGAGGGTAGAAATATCCAGAAAATATTCCATGTATCTTGCCTCAAGAAGGAATTGGGATAACATATTATTGATTCGAAAAATCTTCCTCCACTATATGAGGAAGGGTAGTTGGATCTAACTCCCGAGAGGATTGTTTATGTCAGGGAGGAGAGTCTAAGGAACAAATTCATTTGAGAGTACCTGACCATATGGAGAGGGTTACCCACCGAGGATGCTACCTGGGAAGGAGAACAGATATTACAACACCCTGATTTGGAATTGCTTGAGGACAAGAAATCTCAGTAAGGGAGGACTATAATGTCCCCATACAATTTATCATTACATAGGATGACTTAGTAGCCTATACGAATCCCGTAGGCTATAGCCAATAGGAAAAGGGGAGTCACAGAGATTTATTTAGTGTCAATGGGTTAAAAAATGACAAATTTTAAATTGACATTAAATAAAAATAAAATAAGTTTGTTTAAGTGAAAATTGGAGAGAAAATAAGGAAGGGTTTGATTTGGTCAAAAAAGGGAAATATATAGAAGGCTTGGAGGAAGAATAAATAGAAGGGTGATACTTCACTTTGGATTATGATTTGATCTCTCATTTTGGAGTGCTCTTGGAGCCATTATTTCATTGGGGTTTAGTAAAACCCTTCCATCATTACAATTTGGTTTGAGTGGTGTAATATCCACCCTATATAGACAAGAGAGGGATCCATCTAGTATTCCATTGGAGCTTCAATTTGGGAATTGGTTTTTAGTTGGAGGTATCATATTGTGCAGGAGATCATGAAGATTTTTGGAGAAGTTTAATTTTAGATTTTGCAGGGTACCGGGAGTGTTTCGTGAAGGCATACTAGGAGACATCCTTGCTGGTTGAACATGAGGGTCATGTGAGGCCCTACTTGTGTTATCAAGCTAATTTTTAAGTGCGGACACAAATAAATCCCCCTATATCCACCTAGATCTAGAACAAAACAAGACAATACACTACTCTTTCCTTAGATTTCAATTATCAAATGAGAAATGGATCTAGAACATACCTTTTAAATATTGAAGATCCAACTTCGCCAATGCAATCCAAGCTCTATCACGAGGTTTATGTGAAATATCTACAAATAAGCACAAGCCAACAAAGACAATAATAATAGAGTCTATTTGATATGAAACTATGTACGTGATCAAGGAATCATACAATATGGACATATAATATTCATATAGGAAACAAAAGTATATCTGTATTAAAGAATGTGGAAGAAAGATACAACCAGATGCCTTGATGTTGTCAAGTTCCTTCCAACAGTTCCTTGCTTCTGAGACACTTCTTTCTCCAATTGATTCTGAGACTGTGCATTTGATAGCTACTCACAATCTATCTTGACAAAGCAAATCATCAAAGCCACTCTAACCAAGGTAACAATCTCAAGCCAAAACAACTTCTAACCATTTCCATGAGAGATCCTCTCCTTTTATAAGTTGAAGAGGATAAGGTGAATAGGTTAGGATGATCCCACTAAATCAAGAAATCGAGTAAGATCAAAACCATTTGGAAGCCACCTCACTATAGCAGCTTCTTCTTCTAGAAACATCAAGAAAATGCTCGATTTTCCCCACGTACAAAGGCCATCGTACCCTAGCTATAGAGAAGCCTGAGGAAACTCCACAGCCTAGATATGGTGTAGCCTACAAAAATCAGGCCTTTCCGCACCCTATATATAGAGAAACCTACGTAAATCCTCTTTAATAGGGCTTTTGCAAAGGAAAATACAACTTATTCTCTCAGGAAAAGTCCTTGTCCCTAATTTCTTGAGGAATTCAGGACACTGACCCCTTTGAAGGAAACATACAGGTTTACATCATTAATGGTCATAAGGGTGAAAAAAATATTGTGTAACAACTTGACACACAACCTCGTCCCGCGAGGATATCTGCAAACTGAATATTTGCACAAGAGGGTTTCAAAAGTTGTCCCCACTGGTTGAACTTGAGGGTCCTGTGAAGCCTCGTACATCGTCCCGCAAGGACCTTTGTAAGGGATTTTGGTGGTTGCAGTAGGCCATTTCGATCAGATCCATGAGTCTAGAAGGATATTTGCAGAGCAGGTAGTGATGGAGTAGATCATTCTAGGGCTAGAACAACCTTGGAGCAGTTGACATAATTTATTGGCATCATTCTAGGTTTTTGTTTGAGTTTGTAAGTGTTTTCTAAAGTTGCTACAATAGCCACTAGGGTTTTACTATTGTTTTATTTCTAGTCTCCATTCATAATAAAGGATGCCAATATTGTCACATTCATCATTTGTGTACTTGGATTAATAATATGATTAACAGAACTTCACTTGGTGTAATTCATGCAAATTGTTTGTGAAAATTCTTATATCATATTTTCCATAAAATATTTATGAGTGCAAATTGTTTAACAAAGGTACAAGACCAACAACAACATAATTTGTACATTAAAAGCACTAATATCCTTTCTTAGCATACTTGGGGATATTACAACTAATTATTGGAATCCCAAGCATGCCTCAAAAGAGTGTGGCCAATAGAGCTATGAAGGGATCTGTTAGAACTTGGCTTGACTGGGAAGTATAGAGGGACCCTTGTAGGTAAAGTAAGGATGCATTTTTTCTCTTCTACAATATTGTTGACTGACTTCTGCTAGATAGAAAGGTATTGGGCCAAGGATACATTGGTCATTGTGTCCTTCTATTCACCTTATGAATGGATCATGAAGAGGCTAAAATTTGCAGTGTGAGAGATTACTTTGCATCATTGTTTTGTCGGTACAATAGTCAGAACTATATTTGTTATCCTCTAGAGTTGACCCCCCAAAGTAACACTATGGGTTCGAGACTCATAAACAAAATGATGCTTCTGCATATGTGGCTAGCATAAAAGAACATCACATAATTCTAGGGTGGAAATATCACACAGTACCTCATCCTTGAAGGGATTGATGTCATAGAACAAGAGACACTTTTGACTGACACAAAGATATCAACCCTAGCGAAGCCACCCGATGTTGTATGGTTGCAGGTATGGTGTTGTTGGAAAATCCAACCGCTTGACGACCTTTGCTAAGATGAGGTTATTTTGGCTTCCACTATCAACAATGAAATGCAATGAGGTCCCCTTCACCCACATATATGAATGGAAGAAGAGCTCACCCTCCTCGGAATCCTTTAGTTCTTCTGGTTGGATTGTTGTAGTCACGATGGTAACAATGGGTTCTACATCAATGATATGTATCATTTTATTGTTTTTTGAATCAAAATCTAATTTAGGTTTTGACGCTTTATCTTTGACCTTCACAACCAATAATTTTTTTGAGCGACATTCATCGATTTTGTGCCAAGGGATTTTGTTGAAGTTGCAGGACTTTCTAATGTCCTTCATCTTCTCATTACCCTACTTTTCCTCTGTCTTGGACTAATTTTCTCTAGGTTGACTATTTTTTGAGTTAGGGATTCCTTTAACATACTTTGTTTGTTGTGTATTTTCATACCCAGACTCTCTCTTGTTCTGTTGGTTAAATTTCTTCTCGATTTTGACAACATATTGATATGTGTTTCATAGTGATGAGATGTCTAGAAACTCTATTTCGATTTGGATGTACCTATGTAGGGCCCAATGATATTTCAGAGTTAGATGCCACTGAGAGTCTTTGGAATTCCACACTCAGTCGAATTTTTCTTACAGTAATTTTCCCCAGTGGTTTTGACCTCAAACATTCCATACTCTATGGAATTTTTCTCATAGTAAGTTTCCCACCAATTTTTCACATGGGAGACAATCTTAAGGAGTGTAGAGGTGATATTTTCCCTATTGGAAAAATTATGGACAAAGAAATAACCTTCTAGTAGATTTAACCACTTTTCCAAAGCATCTACATCTATCTGACCTTCAAACACAGGAATATAAAAATTAACTTGTACCTTGAAAGGGTGGCACCTCCAAAGTGGCTTCTTGATGAAGATGCATCTGTTATTATTGGCAGTCGTCGAAGGATTTCAGAAAAAAATTACATCATTTATTCCCTCTGTCATGTGATGGCTTCCTCAAGAAATAGATTAATATAATCTCCTTCTCCCTCCTCTCTCTTTTATTCATTCATGGGAGGCCTCTTGGGCTGGTGAGAGCACTTGTCCTCAAGAGAAACTAGTTTGAGACCCAACTCTCTATATCCTGACCTTGTCAAGGACATGCACTAATAAACTACAAGGGAAATCCTGCTCTGATACCATTGATATAGATTATTTTGAGAATGAAATGAAGGTATAAATATAATAAGGAAATACGCAAAGATATTGCAATAAACACAAAGATATATTAATACATAATTTCTATTAATGAGAGAATTGTACAAAAACTGTAAAAATACAAAGTGAATGAACTCGCTAGAATGGTGGCATCTTATCTCTGAGAAGAGATGTGATGAATATGTTCATTTAGAAGATGATGATTACAATGAGGTTCCAAAGGCATTTTTAACATAAAACATACATGAGAAAACCCTAACCCCAGAAGATGAAATACCAAAGGTTTGTGGGTCCCGATGGAGGTAGTTGATATGTCAACTTCCCAAGGGTGCAACTTTTGTAAATGATCTTCATTTGGGGTGCTCGGTAACCCATAAAAAAGGTCTATTCGAGGATTAAACATTATGAACATCCCAATGTATATTATAAACTTGTACAATTATTTACCGAAAACATATTTTGATAAAAGAACATAAAAGATACAATGGAAAATACACACATTACATAGAGATTTTTCCCCTAGAAACCCAAACCAGGAAAACTAGCATATTCTATAGTCATTCACATCATACATTGTTTACAATAAAATATAAATATAGGATTCTATATCATCCAAAATCCTAATCCAATAACCTGGATTAGTCAAAAACCTTAATTCCTTAACCGAAAATAGAAAACCATCAGCAAAAACCATGTGCCACAAAACCACCCAAAATGGACACAAAAAACTGCCAATTTTTTTTCGAGGGGCGCTCTGCCACCCTCTTACCCCCTGCACACCCAGTGTAATGTAGACATTATTTATAACCATGAAAAGAATATTACACATACCTAACTGATGCAGGAGCATCACCTTCAAATTCAAAACGCAAGCGTGGAGGCAAAGGAACGACATCTCAAAATGACAGAGTTTCAAATCAGAAAGTAACTCAGAATTAAATCGAGTTGTTGAGACATTTTTGAAAGAAGAATTTTTAAATATGTCATGTTTATAAATCCATGAAGGACTATAAGGGGTTGTAGATATGGAGTGTTGACTCTTATCTGGAAATAACTGTTAGTTATTGTAGTAAGACAGAGTAGGTAACCATTAAGAGTTTGATAGGATAGGTTATAGACAAGATGACGAGAACTCGTGGAGCCGGTCCTTATATTGTTTGTTGTTGTTGCATTGTAAAAGTATATGGTGAGATTATGAGATAGGAATATAGAGATCATTAGAACAAAGTAGAAGAAATAACATGTAATTTTTTTCATGAATGAATAGAACAAACAGAATTCTCCCAAATCCTTCGGCTATAATCATTTGATGTATGAATGAATGTTATATTCTATGTATGTGTTATTTAGTTTATTTCGTTCATGTATGATTGCTCGAGAGGTTGATTGTATGAGTTCGTGAAGAAACTGTATGAGTTTCAATTGTTTCTCTTCTGAAACTCGTATGCAAGGTGTGCATCTCGAACGCAAGGAGTGCGTCGACTGAGTCTTGGGTTGACTTAGAGGAGTTCAGAGAGAACAAAGGAAACTTATACCAAGTGCAACGTGTGCAAAACTTCAAAGAGTGACCAAGTGTTGAAGAACCTGAAACAGAGGAACGCCAGGCGGGTGAGAAGAATTTCTTTCCAAGAAATCCTTCAAACTGAGTTATCAAAATCCTGAGAACGCAAGGTGTGTGGGGGGAATCGAAATCCTTTTTAAGGAAAAATCTCATAAGGGATAGAACTTTCACAAGTGTTGATTAGATCCAAGAGCCAAACTCGTAGGAGGATAAAACATTCAAAACTTTTGAACACTTAGAAAATTTTCTAAGTCAGAGATCAGAATCTTAGGAGGAGGAGCGACAATGGTCGTTGGATTACAGTGCAATGGATCAACAAACGTATGATTAGAGTAAGGTGCACGATACTTAGTACTTCACACACTCAACAGAGAGAATTCACCAAGGGTCAAGAATTGAGATTTTCGAAGCTCGAAGAGCCAAAAACCTGAAGTAGAATCTCAGATGTCTGATCACAGGAACAGGTCTAAGTCGTTAGATAATTCGGGGTAAACTTCAAGCGTCGGATCGCCAGAGTGGATCTGAGCCATCAAATACCATGATTCTGGGAGGAGGTAAGTTTGAAACTTGATATTTCTGAAGCGTGGAGAGCCAAAGGGCCTGAGCGAATCTGGACCGTTGGATCCAGGAGGACACGTGTCGATGGGTCGGAAGATCCAGAGGGAGGCGAAGGCCGAAGTGTTGAAACACCCGAACCTCAAAGATCCGAAGTGATTCAGAGTCATTGGATCTAGGAGAGATGTGACATAGTTTAAATTCTAACATTGTACAATGTCTACTGTAAACAGATATTCAGAAAAGAACAGAAAAGATATAATGGAAAATGCAAACATTACACAAAGATTTTTCCCCTAGAAACCCAAACCGGGAAAGCCAACATATATTATATTCATTAATTGTGTTACATTGTTTACAATAAAATATACATATAGGATCCAGTGGCATCCAAAACCCTAACCCAATGACCTGGATTAGTCCAAAACCCTAATTCCTTAACCAGAAATAGAAAACCATCGGCAAAAACCATGTGTCGAAAAAACCACCTAAATACATGACATGTTTCTCGAGGAAGAAAAAAAAATTCCAGGGGCGCTTCCCCTACAACCCCCTCTAACCCCCCTGCGCACCTAGAACATATGCTCAAACACTACTACTCATGCAAAGAATATAACACATACCCAACACATAGATCCATGCACTGCGGGTAAAGTCCCGAAGAAATCCTTGATCGTTAGATCAAGAGGAAACGTGACAGAAATCTGCATACTTCGCGGGGAGAGAAAAGTTGAGAGTTGAAAAGTCTGAAGTTTAGGTATGTGAAGGGATCACACCCATTAATTTGAGGAGGAATCACATTGGTGGATTACAGTCTTTGGATAAAATCCAAAGGAGGAAAGGGTTGAAGTTTGAGAAATTCAGAGTTTGGAGTTTTGAAGTGATCAGCATCGTTGATTTCATGTGACAGGTGTCCATAGATCATCAGCTCTGGGGGATTGGAGTATGGAAGAGAGCTGGGTTTGAGATTTAAAAACCCCGAAGTTCAGAATTATGAAGCGATCACATCCATTGATCTCGAAGGGACAAATCTGGCCCGTGGATTTGGAAGATGCGGATATGAACTGTCAGTTCAGGTAGTATCGTCAAGATCATGAGATCGACGATCTCATAGCATTGTAGGGACAGGAGTTGTGGGGGGTTTAAAATATTGAGGGTGAGCCGCAATCCAAACCATGGTTTCGTTACAAGGACATGTGGAGGCTTGAGGAGAATTGCAGGCCCAAAAATAGTTTGACTTCAAACCATTTGTGGTCGCGCTTGCAATCTCGTAGTCATCACCAAGGTCACATCAAAGAGGGCCCTATCAGAAAAGGAGTTAGTGATCAAACCTCTGAGAGATTCCGCAAGTGAGAAAGGAAAGATCATGAGTATCATAAGACCAAACCAGAAGGACAAAAGGACATGTGTTTTATTAATACGTGGGACTATCAAGGTCCTAAAGAGTCATTTGACTCAGAGAATCAGATATCCTTTGATAGGGAGGTCGTGCATCCCTATGGGGGAGTAGGGGGGCTTCATCTGGTGGTATCAGAGATGATATTGAGTTTTTTTGTAGACATCAAACAAAATGAGAGAGGAGGTAAGTTGGTATCATTTGTGGTATCAATAAATTGATTTATGTTTGTAGGTGGCTCAGTGGAATCATGCCACCCAGAAGGTGTAGAGAAAATGCAGAAATGGAAGAAGAAATGAGGTGACTCTGAATGAGACTGGACACCATGGAAAAAATGCAAAGAAGAGAACTAGATGCCGGAGATATCAGTGAAGCTGAGAGAGAAGAAGAAGAGGTGATGTAGCAGAGGATGCTGCACAAGATCGCTTAATAAAAGCTATTTCAAAGATAGGAGCTAGAGCAAGAATAGAGGTACCAATGTATGAAGGAAATTTAGAAGTTGAAGAATTATTAGATTGGGTACGTGCTATGGAAAAATACTTTGATTATGAATATATCAAAGAGGAAAATATGGTGAAGCATGCAGTGACAACATTGAAGGGTCATGCAACACTATGGTGGGATGAACTGCAAGCCAAACATAGGAGCAATGGTAAGAAAAAAATTATAAGTTGGGATAGGATGGTAGCCAAGATAAAATCAAAATTTATCGCAAAGGATTACCAAATCAATCTATTCAGAAGATTGCAAAACCTGAGACAGAAGAGCTTATCAGTGAAGGAGTACACTGAGGAATTTTACAGACTGAACATTAGGGCTGGACATAAAGAGAATGAATATGAAAAGACAGCCACATATATCAATGGGATGAGATATGAAACACAAGAGGATATCAACATGATGTCGGTTAGTACAATCGAGGGTGCTTATCAAGAAGCCTTGAAAGCTAAAGAGAAATTGGCCAGGAAGCAAAGCCAACAAAACATAGGAGGAAATTCAAACAAAGGTAAGGGAACCGCCAGAGAAAATTTCCATAAGATGAAGCATGAAGCTGACAAACAACATAGTCACCATGAGAAAGGTGGAAGTTCTAAAGAAGGACAACATGGTGGAAGAAGATATTTTTCCAGAGGAAGAGGAAAAGCCAAAGGATCATCACCTTCAAAGTCAAAACACAAGCATGGAGGCAAAGGAATGACATCTCAGCATGATAGAGTTTCAAATCAGAAACTAACTCAGAATTAAATTGAGTTGTTGAGATATTTTTGAAAGAAGAATTTTTAAATATGTCATGTTTGTAAAGCCATGAAGGACTATAAGGGGTTGCAGATATGGAGTGTTGACCCTTATCTGGCAATAACTGTTAGTTATTGTAATAGGACAGGGTAGGTAACCGCTAAGAGTTTGATAAGATAGGTTACAAACATGACGACGAGGGCTCATGGAGCGAGTCCTTAGATAGTTTGTTTTTGTTGCATTGTAAAAGTAGATGGTGAGATTATGAGATAGGGAGATAGAGATCAGTAGAACAGAGTAGAAGAAATACTATGTAATTTGTTTCATGAATGAATAGAACAGACAGAATTGTCCCAAATCCTTGGACTGTGTTCATTTGATGTATGAATGAATGATATATTATGTGTATGTGTTATTTAGTTTATTTCATTCATGTATGATTGTTCGAGAGGTTGATTGTATGAGTTCATGACGAAACTGGATGAATTTCAATTGTTTCTCTTCTAATCTCTGACTTAGAATATTTTCTAAGTGTTCAAAGGTTTCAAACCTTTGCTCCTCCTATGAGTATGACTCTTGGATTTCGTTAAAACTTGTGAAAGTTCTATCCCTTCTGATCTTTGTCCTTAAAAAGGATTTTGATTCCCCGCACACACCTTGCGTTCTCAAGATTTTGATAACTCAGTTCGAAGGATTTCTTGGAAATAAATTCTTCTCACCCACCTAGTGTTCCTCTGTTTTGGGTTCTTCGACGCTTGGTCTCTCTCTAACGCTGTGCACACCTTGTACTCGAGAGGTTGATTGTATGAGTTCGTGATGAAACTGGATGAGTTTCAATTGTTTCTCTTTTGAAACTTGTATGCAAGGTGTGCATCTCGAATGCAAGGAGTGCGTCAATTGAGTCTCAAATTGACTTAGAGGAGTTCAGAGAGAAAAAAGGAAACTTATACCAAGTGTAAGGTTTGAAAAGTGTCAGAGAGCGACCAAGTGTCGAAGAAACCGAAACAAAGGAACACCAGGTGAACGAGAAGAATTTATTTCCAAGAAATCCTTCGAACTGAGTTATCAAAATCCTGAGAATGCAAGGTGTGTGTGGGGAATCAAAATCCAAGAGTCGTACTCATAGGAGGAGAAAAGGTTTGAAACCTTTGAACACTTATAAAATCTTCTAAGTCAGAGATTAGAAGCTCAGGAGGAGGAGAGATAGTGGTCGTTGGATCACAGTGAAATGGATCAATATCCTTCTGATCAAAGTAAGGTGCACGAGCCTTAGTGCTTCGCACACTCAGGAGAGGGAATTCACCAAGGGTTGAGAACTAATATTTTCGAAGCCCGAAGAGCCAAAAACGCAAAGTAGAATATCAGTCGTCTAATCGCAGGAACAGATCTAAGATGTTAGATTGTTTCGGGTAAACTTCAAGCGTTGGATTGCCAGAGTGGATCTGAGCCGTTAGATACCATGATTCCAGGAGGAGGCAAGTTTGAAACTTAAGATTTCTGAAGCGCGGAGATTCGAAGGGCTGGAGAAAATTTGGACCGTTGGAACCAAGAAGACACATGTCAACAGGTTAGAATATCTAGAGAGAGGCGAAGGATGAAGTGTTGAAACACCCAAACCCTAAAGACCTAAATTGATTCAGATTCATTGGATATGGGAGAAATGTGGCATAGATCCATGCACTCAGGTTAAAGTCTCGAATAAATCCTCAATTGTTAGATCAAGAGGACACATAGCAGAAATCCGCATACTTCACTGGGAGAGAAAAGTTGAGAGTTGAAAACTCTGAAGTCTGGGTACGCGAAGGGATCGCAGCCATTGATCTGAGGAGGACTCACATCGGTGGATTAGATTATTCAGATAAAATCCAAAGGAGGAAAGGGTTGAAGTTGATAACTCCAGAGTCTAGAGTTTCGAAGTTATCAACACCATTGATTTCACAGGACAGGTGTCCACAGATCATCAACTCCAGGGGATTGGAGTACGAAAGAGAGTTGGGTTTGAGATTTCAAAACCCGGAAGTTCAGAATTGTGAAGAGATCACATCTATTGATCTCAAAGGGATAGATTTGGCCCATGGATTTGGAAGACGAGGATCTGAACCATCAGGTCAAGCAGTATTGTCAAGATCGTGAGATCGACGATCCTGTAGTATTGTAGGGACATGAGTTGGACGGAGTTGAAAACATTGAGGGCAGTCTGCAATCCAAACCGTGGTTTTGTCAGAAGGACACATGGAGGCTTGAGGAGAATTGTGGGCCCAAAAGTAGTTTGACTTCAAATTGCTTGTGCTTGCACCTGCAATCACCTAGTCATCCCCAAGGTCACATCAAAGAGGGGCCTATCAGAAAAGGATTTAGCACTCAAATATCTAGGAGATTTCACAAGCGTGAAAGGAAATATTGCGAGTATCATAAGACCGCACCATAAGGCCGAAAGGACCTATGTTTGATTAATACATGGGACTATCAAGTTCCTAAAGAGTTGTTTGACTCAGAGAATCAAAGATCCTTTGACCGGGAGGTCGCGCAACCCTACAGGGGAGTAGGGGGGATGCATCACTAAAATTATCCCACTTGTTGTTTTATTTGCATATAGGGGGTTATAAGGTTACATAGTCAACAATCCTGGGAAGCAATTCCCATAGATTCTCTACACCAAGAGAACTTATCAGTGCTCACATATTTTTTTAGTGAATCTGCAACATTCTTCCAAGTTTCCACCTTCATCAACAACACCTTCTTCCCTTCAACCATGTCTCTCGCAAAGTAATATTGAACATCAATATGCTTTGTCTTTGAATGATAAGATGGGTTCTTTGCCACAAAAATTTCACTCTAGCTGTCAAAATCTATCCTTACAGCTTGTTGTACCTACCCAATACCTGAACAAAATATTTGTAACCATATTTCTTCCTTGCATGCATGAGTGGCCACCACATATTCAACTTCTTTAGTTGAAAGTTCCACTACAGACTGTCTTTTTCTCATCCAACCAATTTCTCGTCTAAATAGGTTAAACACAGACCCTCTTGTAGATATTCTATGATCTGTATCTCCATCCCAGTCTGCACACACAAATACATGTATGTCCAACACTCTGTCCAAACCTAGTGTTCCTTGGTAGAACAATCCATAACTAGAAGTTCCGCGAAAATACTTGAAAACTCTATTTACTGTTGTTCAATGCTCTTTAACTAATTTTGACATATAATTTCTCAAAACTCCCACTACATGTGCAATGCCTGGTCTAGTACATACCATTGCATACATCAAACTACCAACCACACTCGCACATGGAACACGATACATGTCCTCCTCCTTTTCTTGTGTCTTGGGACACTGATCCGCATAAAATTTACACCTACAGGAATAATGACCCTGACCAATTTACATTCCTACATATTAAACCTTTGCAATATGGTCTCGACATAGTTTCTTTGATTTAACCAGAGTTTCCTATTTTCCTGATATCTTTTAATTTCCATGCCCAAAATGAAATTTGCAGCACCAAGATCCTTCATGTCAAATTTAGAGGACAACTGATTTTTTACATCCTGGATAATCTCCTTGTTGTTTCCTATCGGCAACATGTCATCCACATACAAGACAAAATAAATCAAATGATCACTAATTAATTTTAAATACACACAATGATCCTCTTTTCTTCTTGTGAATCCAAGTCCCAACATATAAGTATCAAATGTTTTATACCACATCATTGGTGATTGTTTTAAACCATAGATGGAATTTTTCATCTTGCATAACAACTCTTTCTTTCCCTTCACAACAAATCCTTATTGCTTCTTCATGTAGATTTATTCTTCCATATCATCATGCAGGAATGTTGTATTCACATCCATCTTTTCTACTTCAAAATCAAATGCAACAACAATGGATAAAAGAAATATAATAGAGGTTAACTTGGAAACAGGAGAAAAAATCTCACCAAAATCAATTCCCTCAACCTGGGAATAATCCTTTGCTACTAACCGAGCTTTGTATTTCTCCACTTTTCCTTCTACATTCAACTTATTTTTAAATACCCATTTGTTGCCAATCGCATTTCTTCTAGTCAGAAACTCCACTAGATCCCAAGCCCCATTCTTATCCAAGGATGCCATTTCTTCGACCATGGCCTTTTTCCATAGTTTTCCATCCTTTGAATCCATGACCTCCCTAACATTTCTAGGATCATCATCAGTAATAGAAAAAGAAAATTTTGAACGAAAATCAAGTGGATTATACCTTTCTAGTAGCGTTTTTTTCTCGAACCAATCTCCTCAATACTAGAGTGTGAGGATCTTCTTCTTCTGATTCATGTTCTTCTGTAGAGTTTGATTCATCATCCTTTGAATCAAAATCTATCTTATATTGTTCTTCCTTACTTGTTAGGACTTTCTGTTTGGAAACATCTTTCATTTCTCTAAATACCACATCTCGACTATACACAGCCTTCTTAGTTTCTAGGATCCAAATCTTATAACCTTTGAGAGAATATTTATACCCAATAAAGATACACTTGTCATCCTTCTTATCTAGATTACTCCTATTTTCCTTTGGAGCATGAACATAGGCCTCACGGCCAAATACCTTGAGATGTGTGAGAGAGGGTTTCTTACTAGTCCATACCTCTTGTGTGTCTTTTCATCCAGTGCTGATGAGGGTGATAAATTGACCATGTAACATGAAGTACCCATTGCCTCTACCAAAAATTCTTTCTCTAACACGGCACCACTGAGCATGCACCTTTCTTTTTCCATCAATGTCATATTCATCCTTTTTTCAACTCCATTATTTTTAGGTGTATAAGGATTAATATTCTTCCTTTATATACCACATTTCTTATAGAATTCTTCAAATTCATTACTTCAAAACTCTCCACCATTATCCGTCCTCAGAACCTTAATTATTTTCTTTGCTTGATTCCCAACAAGATCCTTAAAATATTTAAACATGTCAAAAGATTCATATTTCTTCTTGAGAAAATATATCCAATTATTCCCCAAGAATTCATCTATAAATGAGACATAGTACACATATTTTCCCAATGATGGAACTGACACAGGTCCAAACACATCACTATGCACTATCTGTAAAATTCCTTCTACCCTTATTGCACCAGAGGGGAATCTTACTCAATTCTGCTTCACATATACATAATGTTCATAGAAATCAAAACCTAGAGAGAATGTATACATAGCTTCAACCATACCTTTACACTGTAGTAGTCAAAGACCCTTTTCTCCAATATTCCCGTCTTTGATGCCACTATTATTGCAAGAGTTGGTTCTAAGCTGTAATAGAGCCAAGCCTTAGCACATTTTAAATGAAAAAACAAGTTATCACTCAGAACTTGATTTGGGTTGCATGCAGGTAAATTTTGAGATAACCACGAACCACTTTTGATTAGAAGCTGCCCCTTCCAACCCGAGAGGGATAATATATGTCATGATCGAATGTACAATAAGCTTAAAAACAGGCGTATATGTGGGTAACAAAAAGTTTTGAGGCTTTTAGGGTTAAAGGGTTGGACCGGGAGGTAGTCCATTGGGCATGGAGTCAAATGATCAAGCAAATAGCAAGAGTGTTTCGGCAATGGAAATCCATGGAGTAGAGGCGAGATAGAAGCTGATTAAAAAGAGAAGGATTTATAAAAGGATGGTAGAAGAATAAAGAGAAAACATATCAATACACAAGGAGCACTTATCGATGAGTGAATTCCAAACACAAATCAGTGGAAAGAGATTGTTGGGACAAAGCATCTAGCAAAGGATGAATTATGAACCTTGATCTCCGCAAGAAAAAACCTATAACCATTCTGCAATAGATCATCTAACAGAGGATGAATTCTATTACAAAACAGTTACAAATTGAGAAGAAAACATATATGGAGTGATATTGAAACTAAGAAAATGGACAAACTCTACAAGCAACATCACAACAATCTCTGATATGGATAAAACATGCTTCTGCAATCTTATATTAAACTCAAAATGAAAGCTACAGCCCAGGAGTACCACTCCTATGTGTCTTTCCCCCCCTTATATTTTACAAATATGCCTCATATATGTATTGAGGTTGAAATCCTCTCTAATCTAAAAGATAACAATAGTTACAACCAATTCTTGAAACTTTCTGCCATAGAAAATTGGCCAAACTGCTAAAAAATAGGGTTGCGTTTATGGCTCTATATCTCTCAAATTGTGACAACTGTGTATAAATTGAAATATCCTTTTGTGAATATGTTTATTCTGAGCAAAAACCTCTCTCAGTTTCCTGAGATCCGTTTTCATTTTCCCCAAATCTACATTTAACAAGCATGTTTCAAAACGAGAAAATATGAAATCTGAAAATTAGGGCTCGTAGATGGATTTGATTCTCCCAATATGTGACACCTACAGGAAAACTAAGAGAGGATAATGATCTCTGATGTGTTAGGCACAAACCCCTTCAACCGTTTCTCAAAATGATATTCTAGTCGCTCAGAATCCTCATTTGAAAATGATGAATCAACATAGAAAAAAATGCGACATTTCTGAAAACGAACCTCATCTTGCGGGGGACCTTTGACTGCCTTACCAAGCTCAAAATTAAATTCTGAAGACACCACTGGATATCTTAGTATTTTTAGATGTCGATTGACTATTTGAACGCGAAACATGGCCTCTCCACGGCTGAGAAAATTGCATTTTTCTAAAGCAGTTTTGCATATGACTGGAGTCCCGATTTCGGGTTTTCGAGATTCGGGGAAACGAAGTAGTGGTTATTAAAATCTCCATGTCGACCAAATTCCCGATGGACAAATCCCCGAAATATATTTCATCTTTTACATTGTACTCTTTCGGGCCTTCGGGTTTCGGGTATCATGTACTCAAGAGTTATGACATGCAAGGAATATCGAATAGCAAAATTGTGATGGGATTAATTAGGCGATAATCATTTGTCTTAATCTCTTAATTAATCATGATTAGCAATTAATCTTTAACCTTTCATGGATTTAAGTGTTGGGACTTCGATAATACTTGACGCGAGAAATCCCGAATCGCGAAATTGCAATGGGATTGATTAACAGTTAAAACACTTAATCTTTATTTGACCTGACTTATCCTTTAATACTTTAGTGAATTCAGGGATAAGGGCTATAGTTATTAAGATATATACATCATCCAAATCCTAGGTAGCAAAAAACCTGGAATCTTGAGATTTTTCTCCATGTGGCTTAATGTTCGGTGTATGCGGTCGTTCCACTTCCAATGCTTCCCTTCATTCTCCTAAGTGACTGAAAGCCAAAATTTCAATATTTGTTACAACAGAGGCTCCTTCTAGGGATGGTGCTTTATTGCAAAGTGCCAAGAACAGTAGACCACGTGCCTTCATCCATTGGGCGACCTGAAATCATCCTTATCAAACTCTAAACTCTATCACTTTACTTGCACCTTTCCGAAACAAAAAACTGCTTATGTATTCATTGGGCTATGGAGTCGTAATGATTTAAACAAAACCATACTGGATTCCAAACTAAACCGAAAACATATTGAAAACCATTGTTGTACTGTAGTGCTCAAAGTCAAGCTTATTTATATACATCACCTACTCTAACCGATATCACTGCTTTGTTCAAGTATAGGAAAAATTCCAAATCAACCAAGCAAGTATCCGACTAACAAACTTAATTATACTTCCATATTTGAGCAAAAGGATGACAGGAGCAGCTGCGAATTTCAAAACATGTGCTAGGAGTAGGTACTTGCAGTTTTGAAATTTAGACTTCAAGAAGTTGGAAATAAAAAATTTAGTCCCCCATTTTGACTCCATATAAACTGCTACTGGATCATAGAAAGGAAGATATATACCACTTTCACAATTAATCCATACTTCCTCATGTTGGGCAAGCTGTCTGAAATGTTTTTGCGCACTTTGTCCAATGCTGATTTTTTCTTCCATTGGTGCAAAAATGTCGCATTGAAACTTATTGGTATGTTTCTCAATGGTTGCTAAACAAGGAGGAGAGATCAATTGTTTCAGTAACCCCTCCTTATGTCCTTCACCTATTGTCGAAAGATCTTCTTGGTAGTTGTCATACATAGGATGGTCATTTTCATGATGTTATTGATTGCTTTCCTGTTGAACCAAGTTTTCTTGTTGCTCATCATTTTCAAAAACACTTTCATCACATTCATCAAACAAAGGAGGACTATTGTAAATTATCGTGTGTGATGAAAAATAAATCTATTCTTCTTGTTCTTCTGGATATTCATCATAAACAGGTTCATCAGATAACTCAGGAGTGTCATCAGTCAGACAAATGCTAGGAATATCAACTGTGAAGCTATCTATCTCAGATCTACACTCCTCCAAATCATAGTCTAAAACATCTTCGAACAACAAACATTCTTCAAGGTTATTAAACATGACAACCCTATCTTCTTCATGAAATAAAA
>ML789921.1:220926-318683 GCA_009831015.1 Picea engelmannii | reverse complement strand
GTACCAATAATACTTTAAACAAAAGAATAAATTGGTCCATATTAATTAGAAAAAATGAGCATCCATAACGTAGTAAAATAAAGCCAATATTTAATTAAAAAGTGGATTAATCAAATAAGACTAGTGAACTCTACATAGTATGGCATATGAGAACAATGAAAACATAAATAAAACCTAACAATGAACTTAAAGAAAATTTTGGTTAGAAATATATCTAAAACCTAAAATTTAATATAAATTGTGTGGGATGAACATAGAGAACAAAACATAGACAATGTAGGATACGAGGCCTATAAGTCACATAGGCACATGAACTACACAATTGTTGAAACAAATGCTCTTGCACTAGCAGTAAACAATTTAAAAACTGAAAATTTGGAAAAAATTAGAGGGTTTTTGGTCTCTTAAATGTGATTTTGGGTGACAAGAAAATCAACTTCGCATAGGTGAGTGAGTGAGGGGGTTGGGGCTCCAAATGGTTTTTGAAAAACCTCAAATCCAATTCAAGGAAAATTTTAAGGGCTATATATCACCCATGGGATAATTTTTCATGTTTTTTCCAAAAAGAAAAGATTCGCCCATTTCCATTTTTTTTCTAAAAGTGATTCTCCCAAATTCTATAGAATAAAATTATTTTACCTTAAAAATAGCCCAAATTTTATACAAAATATATAAAATCCTTAGAAATTTGAATGTTTTTACAAAAATATCACCAAACATTTTATATTTTTCATATTAACAACTAGTTATATTCACCAAGGTTTCTACATTCTCAAATAAATTCCCATCCTTGAAATTATCCTTGATCCAATTAAAAGAAGAAATAATGGATTTCTTCCCTAGTGGAGTCACCATTATGTTGTGGGCTATTTAGTGCTAGTGAATAAAAAATAGCTTTTGTTGATAGGTTGGAACTATTGGTGTAGACAAAAGGTTTAAAGAACATTTAATAAGGGTGTTTAAGGCACAATTGTCCCTTTCCTCTAATATCCAATTATCATTAATAGTATGAAAGATGAGAGAAATGAAACCTTGATATATTCATGCATTATGCAGTCCATTGATGATAGAGCGAGCTAAGGGAGAACCTTCACATCGAAACGTCTTCTTTAGTCCTGCACAATATATCACAATAACAAGCAACACTACCAAAATTCTCACACTATTAATAGGTTAGAACTCAAATTAATACAAACATGAAATGACCAATACGAAGCATATTTTGATTCGGGCAAGGAGAACCCACAAATTTATATTGATAAAGATTGGGGATGAAATTTACAAAAAGCAAGAAAGATGTCACCTAGGAGTAGACATTAATATGAACTTCAAGCTTCCTCTTTGAGTAGGTCTTATTCTCTTTGAGGTTTTCTCTCTAAATGGGAGTAGTAATTGGAATAGAATTTATTCTAAGTGGTGGAAGAAAATGCTCAGTAATGATATTGTTCAGGGGGATGGATTCTCAATGCTCAACAGTATGGATTAAACCCAAGGAAAAAGCCCAATTAGACTCCCAATACTTACTATGTAATAATCATTTAAGTTAATGGTTCAACAATTGTGCAATGAGATTTAACAATTTTCTTTCTTCTTTTCATTTTCTTGGTTTTGTATAATAACTACTTAACATAAATCATTATAATTAATTTAATATGCTTTTTTCTTGTAGGATAACCTATAAGAAAAATAAATAAAAGAAAATATAACATTTTTTGGAAATAAGTCCTCAAGAAAATATTACTACACAATCCATATCAAAAAGTTGAAAAAAATAAAAATAAAATACACAAAACTAATTCTATGAGCATTTCAACTAAGAACAATTGAAAAGAAAACTTACTTAGGATAATAGTAATCCAATCAATGCTTTAAGATAACTTATAAGAGATTGAAATTCGTACTAGATAAATGGGACATTTATCTAGCAATAGATTAATCCAAGACATTAATAAATGCACATAAATTCCATCATAAACAAAACACCTTTTCTCCAAATGGATTTATCAAAATTTGCCTCGAAATAATTCTTAACTCAAACTTTCAAAATTTGCTTCAGAGTCAAAAGTCCCTCTTCCTCTCTTTTAATCTTTCATTTATAGTTTTAATGACCATTTATAAATAGTAAAAAGAATAAACGTATAAAAGTAAATCAAATTTGCATGTTGCTAAATATTGGGTAATGTGACAGTTTCAATCGTTGCATGTCCATGAGTTTCAACCGCTTTTTTCTCTGATGTTTCAGTTGTTGTATGCTCGAGTGTCTCGGCATTAGAAGTAGGATTTTTTTTTTGCCCCATGCTCACCATCATAAGTGTCCCACTGCTGGAATATGTCCTCAAATATATTCTTTAAAATCAATTATAGCATATGGAGATCCTTTGTGGTAATCCACCCGATTCCTTAAAAACTCAAGTTCCTTCTTCATATTTTCCACCTCAATTTCATTGTGCTTGGATTTTTCAACGGTAGCGCAAGAGATTGCTACCTCTGCAAATAAAATTTCACTAAGCTTTTCCCTTCCTATGTCAAGTAGCGGTTCCTCTTTAGTGTATATAATGGCACTATCTACATAGATCCTTTTTCATTTTTACGTCCTCTTTACTATATCCTTCCTCCAGCAATTATAGGTGATAGACCCTAAGTCAACAACCTCTTTACTATATCCTTCCTCCACCAATTATAGGTGATAGACCCTAAGTCTACAACTTCTTCGACTACATCCCGAATCTACCTATCTCCCCATGACAATACATTCTCTAAACTTCTCGAGGTATGGAACTGCTCTATCACAACTTCTTTCCCCTTATCCAAAATTTTCCCTTTTGGAAACTTTTAAGGTTGGTTGAAACTTTATGTGCCCTATGCTCAACAATGTTCTCTTTAGAAGTTCCTTGTCCTGCCTTGTCTTCCTTTCCTTTATTCTCAGACTCTTCTTCTCCGAATCAAAAACATCGTCATCAATTTCGGTCAAATCAATGACCTTTTGGGTGTGCCCTTAAGTTGTTTATCTTGATTTTCTCATTGCACTTGGTTTGTAATGCTCTGTTTTTCTGCAGCTACCTCTTGTCTCTTCTTGGCTTCATCGTCTTCCTTTTTCCTTGTTTTTTTCTTCTTGTTCTTGTTTCCTGCACACTACTTGTTCGTATTGCAATCTCAATTACTCATCTTGAGTGACCTTCAAATTGGCTTGGTCTTTCAACCTAACCTCTTCTATCCTTCGAGCCTTCTCAAACTCTTTTCTTTCCCTTTCGACAAATATCCTCCTCTCAATTTCGACCAATTGTTCATATGAGGACAGGGTTCTAAAAATTGTGAGTTGAGGATTTGCTCTCCTTTCTAATACCTTCTCCCAATTATCAACATCCTATAGGGATAGCTCATCCTCCCATTTCTCATGGTTGTAAGGCCATCGTGTAGAAACTATGTCACAATGTTTGGCAACTAGTCATTTGGGATCATGTCTTATAAATTGCCCCATCAAGAAATGATATTCTAAATGAATGTATTTTTCCTATTTATACACTTGTATGAGAAAAAAGGGAAATTTATTGTTAGCCTAGGCTTAACTAGCACCAAAAGGAATTGTTAGTGTTAGTGGAACACCATAAAACAAGAAATATAAAGAAAACAAGGAAATAAAACCATAACATGTAAGAAAAAAATAAAACAAGGTGAGATATGTTATAGCAATGGAAAAACTTTGAGTACAACACCACATAGTAGTTGGTGAGAAGATGAGCTCCCTTCTTCATCTTTGGGATGGGTTCTTTTTTCCCTTCTAGAACCTCTTTCTCTCTCAAAAATTAAATGGAATGGTGTGAAGATGTGTACATAGATCTCAATAGGTGAGAGGTACAATACACCAAGCAACAATGGCTATGAAAGTATGAATGAGCTTTGGAGAAATAAGGATTCTCTAGACTCATAAAACCAACATAACATTACTTTGGGTTTTCTTATCTTTGCATATGCTAATGGCCTCTTTTTATAGGCCTTCAAAAATTTTGATAAAAGTTTGTTTCAATGGGAGAGGGGAGGCCACTTGGGTGTGACCTTCCATGCTTTAGTAGACTTGAACCCACTTGTTGTACTAGCTTTCAATGCTCATGGGATCAACGAAGCCTTGTGGTCCTTCAGCTAGGAATTATGTTTGATGGGAGTTTTGGTCATCAATGCATTGAAAGTTGGTGAAATTTCACTTCTAGTTGATCCACGTTACTTTCAAAAGAACAGTTGCAAGGGTATGTGTAGATCACGTAAAATCTAGTTTCTTGATTTGTCATGTGAATGATTAAAAAATCCACTTTGTATAGTTTTTTTTTCCTGTTGAATATGGTGCATTCATGCCATGAACATGCACCTTAGTGTATTGAACTGATGACCCTTCCAGTGATTACTTGTGTATCTCTATGAGTGATTTTTAGGTAATAACAAATGTTTCTTAATGTGTGAGGTTGTGAGTAGACATATAACCGAAATACATCATTGTTTCTTTTTATTTATACATTGATATTGTGTTGTAGAGAGACAAAGGAGGTTTGAAGGGACAAGGACCACCCATAGAGGAAGAAGGAGAGGTCCACCTACAAACATACAATCCTTCTAAAAAAGAATGAACTTGTCTTATACAAATGAGGTGGGCATGCCCCATGCTCATGCCCATAACTAAAAATGATTACAGTAGTAGACAATAGGTTGAGGCCTCTAGTCGGATCGACTAAAGCATGAAGATTGGGATGATCATGTACTTGAAAATCTTGATGAAGAAGATATCTGCAGCACCCTAAGGGGCATTGGTAATGGAATATAATGGTTCTGAATAAGAACACACCTTGGAGCTTGAAGTGAACATTTGGGGTGTATATTCGTTACTTAAAGGCATTGATGGCCTATCAAGTATAGGGGTCTTCGACTGGAACTCAAAACTACAATTATCGCAAAGTAAGACCCATCCCTATGTGGATATGTGCCAATGTTGAACATTAGGGGGCTCTAAAGAAGCAGGGAGCAATGATGAATCTCTATGTCGCATCTGAGGCTCACCATTTGTATGGTAATGGGAACCAAGCAAAATTCTTGGAAATTGGTGTTGAGGTTGATAGGCATGGAGCCACAACTGTAAAGAGAAAATTTCCTCTTGAAATCAACTGATCAATATGGTATTGGGTACTTACTTGTAAGAGTGATATGTCGCTCATTAATATGGATGATATCGATGGTAAATGGGACTCAATATTTCCCTTTTTCATAGAATAAGTGATGGTTAATAGTCGTGGAAATTAAATATATTTAATTGGAAAAAAAGTGGACTGGCGTTAGGGGGAAATTAGATACTAGCAAGGTATTATCAAACTGTAACCGAGGGTGAAAAGGATGCAAAGAGTTGGTATTTATAGGTAAAAACTTAGGGATCGTAATAAAGGATATGAGGATACTCAGGGTTTAGATGATAAGATGGGTGTCTTTAGATAGAATTTTTCAATGCAAATGCTCCAACCAAGGGAAATTAGGGTTGTCGGGAGGTAAAAAAATGGTGACATCAGATGTGATGGCCTAAATATACTTTATTTTGTGTAAATAAAAAGGTACTTTGTACAATTACCAAACAAATAAAGAATAATTAGGTTTGAATGTGCAGGAACAAAGACGAGTGCCCTAGTGATTGAAAGGCTCATCCTAGGGAGGAGAGATTTTGTGAGAACAGATGAAGGGTGGGGGCCCCATGGGTGAATCTCTATGTAGGTGGTTGAATGGTGGATTGGAACACATATGGGTAACTGATCTTGGAAGAGATGAGGGCCAAAGAAAATGAGGAGTTGAATTCAACAGAACTAATCAAAAATTTGTGAGAATCTAGGAGTCCATAGGTGTTTGAGCTAGTAATATCATGAGAAGAAGTATGAGGTTCATGATCTGAAGTGAGAACTACTTGGACTCCCATGATATGGGATAAAATGGCATGTATTTCAATTTGATTGGGGGAATAAAGCTAAGGCAACCCATGCGGGTGAGGAATTACTGGAAAACAATAACCTAATGTAAGTGGAACTGGGTGAAGTTGTTGTGATACTGAGGACTGTGGTTTGAAAGGCATATGTAGAGGAGTGATACTAGTAAATGTAATTATATATAGAGGGAGTCACTACATGCCAATTTTGAAATACATCCCTGAAGGTTCTGTGGGACGGACCTGACTAAAAGTGATCTGAACCTATCGACAAGTAATTGCGCATAAAAACAAAATACCTGAAGTGAAGAATACTTGATAGTAAAGAACTTGATACTAGAACTTGAAATAAAATGATCATGAGAAATCATACCTATAACATAGGTTCTAAAATAGGGGTTCTAGGGGTGGTGTTTGAAAAAATGAATGGATCATACCATTGTGTAGAATGGTGAATGGTGATTCCAGCAGCACAAATGGTTTGAAAAAAGGAGCCTCTGAGCTCTTATACAAGCTCAAGGAAGTTTGGAACTAAGCCATATAAATGGTAGTGAGGGCTTCCATGCCACCCCATTTACACCTGAAGTGATGTGGCACGTGTAGTTCGTTGTAGACCATGATATTTTTAGGTCTCCTATCCATGCATTAGCTAGTTGATACGAGTATCAGACGAGCCAGGTAAGGGGTCATGACTTCCCTGTCATT
The DNA here is from genome assembly GCA_009831015.1 of Picea engelmannii. Lineage (NCBI taxonomy): Eukaryota > Viridiplantae > Streptophyta > Pinopsida > Pinales > Pinaceae > Picea > Picea engelmannii. The sequence continues at coordinate 312,031 of ML789921.1, read as the reverse complement.
TTGGTATTTTTAATTTTTTTCTTAGGATGTTAGGGAAGGTGGTATGGTACCCTTTTGAGGGAGACTGTACAATATGTGCAGACGATTGGAATGTACTTGTGCATTTCAACATGGTTGTGTTTCAATCTCTAGCACTATACAACATGACCAATGGAAGCACAGTCATGTTAAGGTCAATGTGATTGTAGGTTGATCTCTCGCATGGATCTATGAAAATATAATTTGAACAATCACATTGGTTAGTGCAGGAATTTGAGTTACAGACATGTAGTGGATTCTTGCAACTATTCAACAAATGGTCACATAAATGGTGCGAGAGATGAAAACTTGATGAATTATTTTCTAGGTTTAGTGACTAAATAACCTATGGTTGTGTAGATTGTGATGCTTGGAGCTACCACCATGTCGATTAGGGGGGAAGAGAAATATTGGGATTCCCTCTATAATGTGATGATGGGTGATCTAGCAGCTCGCTTTGATATGGCCACCTTTGGTCTTCTCAAATTTATTTAGTGATCTTAGTTGCACTCCTAGGAGTAGCTACTAAAATTTATAGTGCCAATGTGGGGGCCCCACCATGAGGCATTTTATATGTAAGGCCAAATGGTGGATAGTTCAATAGATAATGACATATATTTATTTACGGGAGTTTCCATTCGCGTATATTTCCCTGAGGTGATCCCCTGTATGGATAGGGGGGGTCACCATTTAGACTTTGGAAGACTTTTATTGCGATGATCACGATGAGATTATCGGAGGATCAATCCAGATGGCACACATATGGGATTTGATTCCATGAGTTGTGGCCATTATGGTGGTGACGATCTATGGATCCCTAGGCACCTATAGGATTACTAAGGAAAAAATAACGATCATTGAGATTTTACTCCAAGGTCGTAACTATGCTTGGGCCTTTGTGATGAGGGAGGTCATGTTTTCCCAATTGACATGGTGTGTGTGGAGTTTCAAGGGAGAATTCACCTTAGGCTCCATGTTATGTGGTTTTTTCTTTGAGCGGGTGGTATTCTTTCACCCGAGGACTATATTGGTGGTGGTTGGGACAACCTAGCCACATATAAGGTGGTGGGGAGAGATACTAGTCCAGGAGGGTGATGGACTAGTTGGGCGCTATTTTACTACGACATTCCAAGGGTTTTGGTGGAAAGCCCCTAAAGTTGTATAGAGTGTCCTTATGCCATTATGGACTACCGACATGATCCAGAGATGATTCTCCCCACAAAGGAGGTGTGGGACCACCGAGGTGATTATTTTTTTGGTTTATGTATCGTATGGCTATTGAGGTGAGTATTGTTGTGGTTTATGTATCATATGGCTATTGTTCTTTCTTTTTATATCCATGGTTTTGATTATATGACATAGTGTTGATGGGTAACTATGTTTGTGATTGCAGATATTGGACCATGAGGTCAAGAGGACCCTATGGTGAGGGAGCTAGTAGCAAGAGGTTGAGAGGGATTCGTTAGGGTTGGACAACATCGACACAATGACAAGGAAAAGATGGGGTCAATGCAACATCCACAAGGTGGATCCGATATATGGGGAGATGTAATGAGAGAGGTGAGGCTCTAGGATCAATTATAATACCCACATTGGCATTTTTACCAGGTATTGTGTGGAGTTACAGATGATTGATGGATGAAGGTGTAGGATGAGGAGGTACTAGAGTCTTGCATCGACATCAATCTAGATTGGTTCTCGTTGGTACAATGGGATGCAATGGCATGAGCATAGGTTACTAAACAGATGAGACCTCTGGAAGTGTTTCCAATAGGTGAGGGGCCTCTAGTTGGGGGGTTCCTAAAGCTAGGTCCATTGTAGGGGTGGTAGATTTGTGATGTATAGGTGAGGGCTCGTATTTTTTGTATATCTCTATGTACATGGACAAGGTCCACACACATTTTGTTTTTATATGGCATGTGTAGGGGTAGTTCCCCATTTTATATATGATAGGAGAGTGTGGTCGTAGTGAGGGTCAACCCTTTGTATTGTACCCCATTTTTGAAACTCTCTCTCTCTATATATATATATATGTGTGTGTGTGTGTGTGTGTGTGTGTGTGTGTGTGTGTGTGTGTGTGTGATGTCTCATTATGGTGTAAATTGTATGATTGGATAATTGTGTTTCTAATGATATGCATATGTTCATGTACTGCTTTTTGGTACATGTTATTAATGCGGTTATGATTAATAAACATATATTTCTTGATAGATAGACAATTGATGATAAACAATGCTTTGATTAATGTGACAAGTGCCAATCTAGAATTTCATTTGCAATGCGATATGCAACTTGGTTCCCATTGGGGGTCGATTCTGAAGAGCATTGTGTTGGGTTATTGTAGGTAGTGTGGTCACATAGGCCTTGGAAAAACACACTTGCAAGACCTTATGGAACTCAATTATGATTCTCGATTTGTATTTTATGGGCCCCTCAGACCAAATTTTTAATATGTCTTTGAATGAAATTAGGAGGTGAGTTGAAACTCACCATAAAACTCTAATCGAACCTCTGATTGAAGAACCATCATTTGCATTGGACTCCAAACAATGAATTATAGCCAAGGGAACCCCTACCCTATGACTTTGTTTCTTGGAAAATGGTTTGTTCGAGGATCTTCGTAACTAGGTTTTTTCTTAATAAGGCACAATGCAATTTTTGAGAATCATCATTGCTTGTCTTCTTATATTCTTTTCTCATCATGGAGCTCTTATGCACACTTTTGGAGTAATATTTTGGATTATTTTCTTATTTTGGTGGATGTTTCATGAAACTAGGGCTTCTTCCTGCATAGAAACTTGGTCTAGTAAGTTTGTTTTTCCAAGTATTTATGTTTTTTTCATGATATTTAAGCAAATTCTCTATTAAAGTGGTAATAAGTGCACGTTATGTTGTTTTCATGGATAATTCTTTATAGAAACCCTAGAGAAGAATTTTATAAGATTATAAACTATAGGTTTTGTTTCCTAAAAGGTTTGACCTGGGATTATTATTGGATAATCCTAGGGTTTTGATCTTCAAGTCTTTTTTTCTTTTAGCCTCCATTGAAGGTGTTGTATTGACTCCATATTCCCAAGAATTCAAGACAAAACTAGTCTTTTTCATTTGCAAGTGATGTAAAACCATGGTTTATCTCTCTCTCTCTCTCTCTCTCTCTCTCTCTCTCTCTCTCTCTCTCTCACACACACACACAATGACTTGTGTTGGATTTAGGATTTGCATTTATATCTTCATTATCTAGCATTCATAGTCTAATGAGAAATTATAGGATACATGATTTACATAGATGAGGAATTTTATTCTATTTGTTGTGATGCATATGACAAGGTAGATATCAAATTCAAATTTAGATATGAATAAGTAAATCCATAAAATAAATTGTTCATGTCATTTGTTTCCAAAACACCAAATTTCTTATCTAGACTATTTTGTTCTTGTCTTTTGTAGTCATAGTACTAGATTTTCTTATTTTTTCATGTCCTTCATTGTCAAATACTAGATTCTTTTACCTGAGCACACTATTTCTTGTTCATGACATCATTGCAAAGTGACCCCTTTCACCCAAGGAAGAAGGGAAATGACAGAGTAGTTCTCAACATTTTGGTTTGTTGATTGTTAGTGTTTCTACTGGAGTTATTCTTTGTGATAATATTACATGAAACAATACATATAATGGGTATGACTAGGGAAAATATTGTGAAGATATTTTATGAGGATATTTGATGAGGTGTACTATGAAGGTAACCGCGAGATAGTCCTATATACTTATCCTCTCTTGAGTATTATAGTTTTGGGTACTTTTGGAATCATGCATGTTCCATATTTTATCCCTGTGTTAGAATATTCTATCAATGGTTATCAACAAGAGGATGCATTATAGATTCTATGGAACATATTTTGCAATGGTGTTATTCCTTCTTGTCAAGATAATTTTCTTGGGCTTGGCCATAATTAGGAGGCCAAGTCTCTAAGTTGTTTTCACTCATGGATTTTTTCATGATTGTTCCAATGACCACCTTGGGGTAAGGGACTTTGGTCATTCGACATACCTCTAATGCATTGGTTGTCAAGCAGGTTTTTAAATCTAATGTGCAATCCTAAAAGGACATGCATCATTTTGGGTTTGGATCAATTGAGTCGTTTTTAGTATATCCAGAGGGAAGAGATGGAGAGGAATACTTGTTAAGAAAATGAGGCAAAAATGGATATTAATGAACCTCTATGTGAGATCAAAAGATAAGTTGATTTTTTAGTCTTTGATGTAATTTTTTAAATATAATTTTCAAACGTGTTAATGTACATCTTCACATTGTGAAGAACTTAGCTAGATGTTTTTATACCACAAGTTGGGTTATAAGGTTTGTTGCAAGGATGATTTAATGGTGAATCTAGATTGGTGGTTCAATGGCATTTGGAAGTTCAAATTTTCTCTTAAGTTGAGAATATTCATGTGGTTGTGGCTGGAGTTCAAAAGCAAGGTTCTTATATGGAATAATTTGTACAACAAGAGTAGGTTTGTTCCTAGTAGGTGTTCTTTATGCAAAGAAACATTTTCTTCCATTATTCCCTTTCCCTATTCAAGTTTGGAATGAGGTTGAGTTCTTCACTAGGCTTAAAGAGGTTTGGAAAGGAAATACAATTGAAGAATGTCTCAAGAATTGGTATGAAAACACTAATGTAAAAAGTTATAAAACATTAAAAATCATCATTTCATGTGGTATATGGCTCCTTAGAAATTCTAGGTTATTTTAGGATAATCTTATGTTATGTTTTTAATGTGATTCTTAAGTTCTAGTATACTTGATAGTTTTAAGCAAATGTAAAAATGAAAATCTTGCTAGACAAGTATTTGTGGAAGAGGTGGAGGCTTATTTGAGAGGGATTCTCAAGGTGATATACAAGTTAGGGCCTAGTGGTGTATGATTTATGAGGGAGACTCATGTTATAAAATATCAAGCTAGGTTACGAGGGTGCTAATAGTTTTTTAGAGATATCGACCCTAAAAAAATAATTTTCTTACTTCTAGTTGAAAATGGTTTTGGGAGGATTATATAATTTCAATAATTACGTGTTAAGGTGTATTTTCAACGGGATTCATATACTCTCTTCTAGTTTTAGTCATGTATCCCTTCATCATGTTTACATGGAAAAAAACAAAATGGTAGATGGTTTCCCAAGGCTAGATTATTGTTGGATGTCATTCAATGGCACATTTAGGAAGACATTGATAACCAATAATTCGAATTTCATCATCCTTTCTTTTCCTAATAGTTGTTCATTGTCATGTTGTTGTTTATTTAGAGGGGTGTATTTGGATTGTTTCCAAACTATTTTTGGAAAGTCATGTTGGAACTTTTGTTGGGGGTTTTACTAGAGAGCTCTAGCTTTTGATAAAACAATTTGCATTTGGTTTTATTATTTTTATTTTAGCTTGGTATATGGGATTATGATGTGAATATTGTAAGACTTGTTAAGGTATATAATATATTGGTGTGCCTCCATTATCCGTGGGCTTGGGAATTGGAGACCATAATTGCTTTGAATAAATTCTAAGAGAAAAAGATGGAATTGGAAGCTTCTCATCATAACAAATAAAGATGCAATTTTTAACATTATCATCATAATCATCATTCATCAACATCAAATAAACAAACATTGGGATTCATAAAACACATGCTATGATATATATATATATATATATATATATATATATATATATATATATATATATATATATATATATATATATATATATATATATATATATATATATAATTGCTACAATTATATATATATAATTGTAGCAATTATACATTTTTTACAAAAAGGCACATCATGCCCAATATACAAAACGAAAAAAAGTTCTCAAACATGGAAAAGTGACATATGGTTCCCTAGATACAAAATGGCACCCATTGGTCACTCATTGACCACTTCAACCCTTGCAACTATCAAGTGCATCCCAGAACTTGATCTTTCTTCTCTTACTTGAAGAAGCACCTCGAGTGATTTTTTCCCTGGGTATGGTTTGTCGCTCCGGATATTAGACAAAGAAACAACATTCTTATAAGTTTTTTTTCCACAATGAATTAACAGAATCACAAAATGATACTTTATAATTCAAGCTAAGAAAACTCGCCATAGATGATATTTTTAATCACAAGGGTGTTTCCCTCCTCCATGACCCCAATCTCTCAGTGATGCCTCCCTCCACCAATTACAAGGATCAAGGCATGAAATTTAAACATTAATGTATAAAATCAATTCCATTTATGATACAAAAAATTCATCAAAAAATTATCTCATCGTCAATAACTCGAGAAACGGTGGAGAATCACTAGAAGGTGGAGTACTCAGTTGTATAACCTGATTCGAGTCAACATCTATTATGGCATCATCAGTGGATGACATAGTATAGTCTGCAACAAATATGATTGGTGGTTCATGTATGGGAACAACCACTATGGATGTATTGGATGGAAAAGGTGGTGGGTTGGGTGGCGTATGGGTACACCCACTATGGATGGATACCATGGAAAAGGTGGGGGAGATGGGTGGCTTATGAGTGCAACTGTTGTGAATGGATGGGATGACAAATATGGTGGGGGTGGGTGGAGATAAACACCCATAGGTTGTACAAGCAATAGTAAAACCCTTGGGGTGGAAAGAGAAATATCAAGATCTGGGGCAAGGTGTCCAATGATTGGACTACCCCTGTAGCTGGGGGAAAACAATGGGGGAAATGGAAATAGTGGTGGTGAATGGAAGGGTGGTGGTACATGTGACCTAGTAGTGAATGAAACTACCTACATGCATATTTATAATATTTTTATTAGTAAAAAAATGTAAAATTCAACCAAAACAATATAACAAATTTCACATTTAAACAAGATTTAACTCGGCATATGATACCAATGAAGGGGGTGAATTTTCCATCCTAGGTGGACATGGTTCATCACCATATGGTATTGCAACCTGTAGAAACAAAAAAACATTATATTTGAGGATTCCAGAGAATAACAAAATCATCATGGTCTCTGTGTGTGTGTGTGTGTGTAATCAATGAAGAACATAGATATGGTCAAGATATTAACCTCCATCATGAAAATCTCATGTCTACTAGCCTACATTGGCCCATAAAAAATCTACCTACAACTCGAGCATCTATGAGGGTCACATGAATGCCTAATTTGTCCATTTCCCTCTCTTGGAAGCACTCCACTATAGGGATTGAAGGTCGAACCCCTCTCCCAATGTCACCTGAAGGTACCTCCTATTGAGGTAATGCTACAAAACTGCAATGTTGTATGAGGATTCGAGTCAAGGTTGTTATGAATAACCGTGTTTGGGTGATGTCTTCCGTGATGGGAGGATGCCGAGCAAGGGGGTTATTCCTTCACTCGGGATGATGAGGACCTAGTACTAGGTCACGCCTAGAATTTTCTTTGTCATATGTGGTGCCACGACTTACTCCTTGGAATTCACCAATGTCAAAGTAATTGACATGGTGACCCAACATAAGATATTCCCATAATTTCGTAAGAAAATATAGAGGCACCTCCCTATTATTGCAAGGAGGTTTGTCAAAAACCATAAATCACCTATCCATCCAATTATCCTTAAATTTTTGGTAGGTGTACAAGTCCATACAAATCCATCTCTTTGTGACTAGTGGCTATAGTTTGGTTTTGGGATCAATGAAAAATGACATAAATTCTTGCTTTGTAATGTTCAAGTCTCTCACTTGGTTTTTATCTAAGCAAGTCATGTAATATTCAAACATCTTATCCCTGTAATAAAAATTGCTGGTTAATTTCCCTTGGGAACTTGCAATGGACGATACAACGATGTCCAAGGAAGTAGATAATGACAATCGGGTGGGCTCTCTAGTACTCTATAAGTATTTGACAATAGATCTAAGGCACATCAACCCTTCATCAATTTTCTTGGTTGTGGATTGGGGTTTGGTGTGCCTTCTTGTGGTTGTGTCGGGTTTTGGTTTTCTATAGGTTCCATGTTAATTATTGTGTTTCACTTTAATAATCCAATTTATATAAATTAGGTTCGTTTTTTAAATTAACTTAGGAAATTACAAAAAACATGAAATTAAATAGTCTAGAAAATTAAAAAAAATATGAAATTGCATGTGAATAAATACCTAGAATAATCCGGAGATAGTGAATCCTAAGGCTTCAATTCACTCAATCACCTCTCAATAGTGTTTCACAATCGTTGGAATGGGAAAAAATGGGTCGTATGCCCTTTTAATGGGCCCCAACAAAACATGCATGCATTCTTAGAGTGTGTACGCGTTGATAAGAACATGTACGCATTCATATTGAGGAGTCGATGTGGCATCCTAGGTGGAAGTTCAAGGTTTGTCGAGCCTATCACATCATAAATGCATGTGCATTCTTCAGAACACACATTCATTCCTACATGAGCACAATCATGCTCACCTAGTTGCCACGTTTTTGTCCGTCAACTTCGTGCGAGCGCCCATTAATCTTATTTTTATAAAAAGCCCAAATTTTTCTAAGTGAAAAATGTTCAATAAAATCCTTTTGAGAACTCTCACCGAAAGAAATTTTCACTTTCATTGGATTAACAAGTCTACTTTACACTCCAATGAAAATTACATTTTACTCCAACGGGTTTTATACATCAAAGGTAAGTCCACACTTTCATTTTTTGAAAATTTTAAAATAACTTAAATCACATCATTCAAAAAAAGTCGAAAAAAACTTTGACGATGCAAATCTTTGAAAGTGTAAAGCTTCATGTGATCATCAAAGAAAAAATAGACTTTATCCCCTATGAAAGTTTTACATCACTCCAATCAAAAGTTAAAATTTTTACCTATAGCATGCAAAGGAAATATGTTTCTTCCATCAAATAAAAAGAAAACTTTAACTCTAATACAAAGCCCAAAATATCTTTGATAGAATGTATAAAATCTCTTTGATGAAGGAAAAAAAACTACCCAACAAAAAGTGTCAAACTTTCCCCTATAGACATCATTGCAGTTTTAAGATTTTCAAATCGAAACAAGAGTTAAGCTTGGCTTTCAATAAAATGTGAAATTGCTCTAATTGAAACTTTATTTCTTTCTTGGCTTTCAATAAAATGTGAAATTGCTCTAATTGAAACTTTATTTCTTTCCCGATGATGCAAAATTCTAATTATTCTCTAATCAAGAGAGTTATCATGTAACTTCAAAATAAAAGCACGATCTTCGATAAAATTGCATTATGGTAGATTCAAACTTTTCAAAAAAACAATTTTGATGTTTTCACGAGTTAAAGTGTTAAACATTATCTATCGCTTCATCTCTCTTTTCATAAACATTTATGAAATGAAAGTGCAATTTCAACTCCAAGCAAAGTGGAGTGCCACCTTTGATAGTTGTTAAGTGCATCGGGTCGCAATGAATGTTTCTACAATTAGTAGTTGAATGTCCCATCAAAGTCCCTAGCCAAATATCTAAGCATGTATCTTCATCATTCAAAATCTATTTCTATAAAATGAGACCTCTTAAGCACATTTCACATCATCGAAATTCATTTGAGTTTTTAATTTCCTAAGAGAATTGCTTCCTTTGTCCATCATCGGAGTTGGATGTGCACTTTGGCTTATAGAATTTTAGTTATAGTCTCTTCAACATTTCTTGGATTTCATATTTTTTATTATCAATGAAATTTCAATTCTTTACCATTTATCTTAATCTTAAATCCACTATATGGGTACTCAAAATTCCTTTCTCTAATTTCTCATTGAATTTTTTTTTCTTTGATTAGTTAATAAAAACTAAAGTAGAAATGTTATTTCTATATAGAGCATAGATTTATTTTGTGTTAACTACTAAATAAATTCATAGATCATAGAAAAATGTAGAAAATATGAAATGTTTGTAATTTTAATTCCATTTTTACATACATATAGTATGTCTCTTATAAGGACTTCCTCTAGGAATCCAAAAAAATCTGCCAAGGGGGAGAAGTTAATCATTGAACTAATTGAACAAATAGACAATGACATGGAGGTCACTCCCAAATAATTTAATCCTATTATTGAATTGTATAAACTTGATATTGAACCTATGTGCCTCAATTTATAAATACATGAAAGCCCTTATTAATTCTCGAATCCCCTTTCCTATCTAGGGTGAAATATATAGGAGGATTAGGGAGGAGGGATACCCATATATGGTGCCCCCAAGCGGTCTAGAAATGAGGAATTATGATGATATGATTTTCATCAATATTAGGAGATCAGGCGTTTGCACCATTGCAGTTAGAACTCCTATTATTCCATGTTCAGAAGCAATAGAATGGATACTCGCCCAAAATAATTTTCACACTAGAACCATAATAAATAATGAAGGTAGGTGTGTAGGTTCATATCAATCTTCTAAGAGTGAAAAATACTACAGATTACATGAACCATAAAATAATATGATTACTAGATTTATGGAGTAGTTTCATAGAGAACATGACATAAAAAAAATCTTGACAATATGGTGGGTCAAGGATTAGAGATTCTTTGGAAAGACTAATGGAATGTACACCATGGCTAACCTGAGAGACCCATGAATTTATGCCATGGCACTTATATGCAAATTGTGTGGAGAGTAGAATTGTATTCACTTTAAGGATGCATGGGTACCTTTAGTGTATACAATTATAACTAAAGGAAGTATCTTCAAATGGACTACTATTATCTTCCACTCATTAAATAGGGCCATCAAGAGGACACAAAAGGCCAAATCTAAAATTGAAGTTTTACCAAGATTTTACTTGGCCTCCTATTTAATGGACATTATATGTGCCACCAAACCTTTTATATGGTTAAGGAGGAAGATGGCATATGGAAAAGACACCAATACATATCTATTGCCAAGCAATCTGGGATAAAAAATGTAAAAGTAATTATTCTCAATTGTGTGACCATTTCTTTTCACCCTGTACAAATTAATTTTCTGCAAGGAATGTCATAGGTTGAGAAGAGAAGCAATCAGATTAATAAAGAGTATACTAAAATGGTATTTCCAAGAAGATATTACCTATTCAAGGATCTATGGGGTGAATTGTCCTCCCCATATTTTTCCAATATTTGTCCCCAACAAATTGATCTTAGGAGGAATTTCATAGAAAAAAAAAATTGTAAGATTTAGGCTTCACTGGAAAAGGATGCAAGGAAAAGAAACATTATCCCTTATAACATGTGCAAAGGACACTATGGATTGCTAAGTTCAAATGAAGCAATAAAAGAAGCAAATTCCATGTTGGAATATAGATTTCCATAAGGCCAATTCAGAAGACATGATCCCTTCATCCTAGTGGAAAAGCATGACATAATCGCATAAATCGCATCACCCTATTCACATGAGAAATAGGACCATGCATTACCATTTGAGAATGTTGTAACTTCAGTAAGAAGTACAGTTAAGACTTGAATGAAATGATTTTTCCTCCACATATAGTATGTCTTCAGATGAGTAGATGGAGAGAATAAAAAAAAAATGATTGAAACAAAGTCACTACTAAAGAAAGAGGAGGAATAAAAGAAAAAATATGAAGAAGAAATGACTAGTCAGGAGGAGGAACAAAGGATAAAATGTGATTAGGAAAAGGAAAAGAAAGAATAAGAGGAGAAACTACAACTTGGGGTTGAAAAGGGCAAAAAAGAGCAAGAATAAAAATGGCAAGAAGAATATGAAAGAATAAGAAAGGAAGAGGAATATAAATTAAAGGAAGAAGCTCAAAAACTTGAAAAGGAAATTTGTGAGGTAGAATAAAAGGTTATATTAGAAGAGGAATCAAGGAAGAAGGAACAAGAAGACAAAATTGAATACGAAAAATCAAAATTGTAAAAAGATCAAGGAACTTCCACAAAGAATAAAAAAAATACTCAGTAGCAGAAACCTCTTGATCATATTTCACAGCAAATGACACAACAAGCCAATCCATCTCCATGCAGGTTCATTTATTTAACTATGGAGGATTTGGCAATCCCTAAACCAAGACATACAAGGGAAAAGAGGTTAAAGACACAATGGATGAAATGGAATAAGTAATTACAACAAGTAGCATGGAAAATATCTTATCTTGGGGTGAACAAATTATCCTAGATCTTGTGGAAGATGTGGCTGACCTAGAACTTATTACTTATAACAAACGAAGGGAGGCCATAGAAAAACGAACCCAGAAAAGAAAGAGGATTGATTTTGATAACACAATTCTTTGTACTACTAAGGAAAAAGTAATTGATACAAAAAGAACTAGAATAATTGATCTACTTTCTACAATCCTAGTTATATCTCATGCAACAATTGATAAGGCTACATCAGAAGGAGATAATATTAAAAATCTAGAGAAGAATTTATTTCTTTTCTAGAAAATCAAGTATATTATTAGAAGATAACATCGAGTTTAGTATCAATTTTTGTGGGTTGTCTTAGAAGAACATCAAGAAAATGCATGGATAAAAAGGGTCTTTTACTCCACAGGCTTCAAACTATAGGAATTAAGTTTACAATTATCTATTTTGTACAAGGAGAACCTCATTTGGAAGGAGCAACGAGGGAAGACTCTGCATCAATTGGAATTCATTAAAAACAAATACAGAAAAGGCCATGAAGATCATCAAATAAGAATATTAAGTAAATCTAAATTGCATGAAATCACAAAAACAAATAGAAGAAGTAACACCCTGTTTCCCCCAGTCTGTAAATATAACTTTATTGGCCAAGAACTATGGAAAACTCAAAGTGTGAATGTTTGATTTGGTGGACCTTTATATGAAGCTCGATGAATGTAAACCCTGTTATTTTAATAGATAATGGAAACGTGTTGCATTACTTCTAAGAAGGGGGTGTGCTAAGAGATACCACGATTGCTAATGAAAAGATGGTGGAGGGGACCCAAAATGGTTGTGTTAACCTCCACTAAACTAGTACTATGTTGGTTTTAATTGCTCAAGATCATAACAACCCTCTAACCCGAAATGAATTACAATCAAGCTAGTAGCTGAGAAGGCCTCCTCAATATTTAATGAGGGGATGGGGCAGACCGACCATCTGTAAGGCTTTCAGACCTAACCACAGACTGGGGTTTTGAACCACACACAATATTTCTAAGCAAGGCAAGAAAAGAAGCGTGGTGTGGGCAGGGGGAGGGCCTGCGAAGAATGCAAAGACGAGAGCAGAAACTCTCGGGTCTGAGGAAGGATTGAAAGCGAAAGTGATTTCTGATCACAGAAAATAGAGACTGAATCAGGAGAAGGAGAGTAACCAAGTTCGTCATCTATTCCTGTAAAGGGAGAAGAAGAGTAACCTTCGTCCCTAACTTCCATTAAGCTGGAAGTGAGAGATTGAATCTCAAAGCATCATGGCCTAAGCTTGGGGGTGGTCAGTGATAAATCCATTTGGATTGACTGAGCCTATGGTTGGGTGGAAACGAGCACCCCTCTCAACAGTCGCATCACGCCTTATGGTTCTGATAAGTGTTTTTATGCCTTGTGCTTTGAATTGGAAACAATGAATGCATGAATTGTATTTATATTCCTATAATGGTTTATGTATTGAATGATTAAGTTAGAAGTATGTGTTCGTTCCTTGAGAACTTGCATATCAGCTTGATTTCCTTATGCTCTAGTTTAATTCCTCAGAAGCACTTTCCCTAAGAATTTTGTCACCATCCTAGAGTCACGTGAGTACTTCTCTGATTGTAGAGGTTGAACCCCACAATCAATGTGAGGACGGAGTCTAATAAGCTCAGGAGAGGTAGTGCAAGTATGCATTGAGTCTCTGCAAGGTGGGTAGAGACCGGTACCATCTTAAGTCCTAGAGTTGAGGAATGAAGATAAGGAGTGCACGGACGAACGCTTAGTGCAAGTATGCACCGAGTCTCTGCAAGGTGGGTAGAGAGCGAGACCATCTTAAGTCCTAGAGTTGAGGAATGAACGTAAGGAGTGCATAGAAGAACGCTTAGTGCAGGTATGCACCGAGTCTTTGCAAGGTGGGTAGATATCGAGACCATCTTAAGTCCTAGAGTTAAGGAATGAACGTAAAGAGTGTGCGGAAGAATGCTTCCAAGCGTTACATTCAAAAGAAAGAGCGCAAAACTCTTAAGTCCTTCAAATCCAACAAAGCTCAGGAAGAATAGTGAGGTTCAAGTATAGAAAGGGAATATCCTTTCATTTAGAAGATGAATGGATGATTTCCATTCAGGAGAACCCAGGGTCTATCACGACCATTAGATTTGAAGAAGCAGTGTAGGCGTTAACGCCTCGACTCCTTCAGTTTTTGCAAATTCGCACATCAGGAGATTCGCACGTTGGCACGACTAAACTCCTGAAACCAAAAGTTGCGATGTAATCTGGACCATAGATCTAAGCATCTATCAGGACCCTCGACTGTTGGATTGGCGAGATCGGGGATTCTCACATCGGGAGATTCTCACGTTGGCGCGACTAAACTCTCGAAACCCGAATTTGCGATGTGATCTGGACCGTAGATCTAAGGATTTATCGAGACCATCCTTGACCGTCGGATTGGCGAAATCAGGGATTCTCACATCGGGAGATCTGCACGTTGGCACAACTAAACTTCCAAAACCCGAAGTTGCAATGTGATCTGAACCGTTGTATCAAGGAAGGTCATGGAACATCGATCTCACACGAGAAGATTAACACAAGAGTATGTGGGAGTTCAAAATCCCCTAAGAACCAAGATCATAAGAGATAAGTGATTTTTAAGAGCGTAGATGAGGTCCAAGAGGTGAACTTGTTTCAAGTTCATAAGCTCTGAAAGGAAAGAGGAAGCAGAGACCCATATATCAGGGCTCACAGGAGGTAGACCGAGGGTCGAGACCTTCGGAACATCTAAAATCATCCAAGTCAGGGAAGAAAGGGAATGATCAAGAGGAGGAGGAGCAATGACCATTGGATCGAACACTGTGAGAGATCTGGACGGTGGGAATTCATGTCCAGACAATTAGAAGAGTGCACATGAGGAGATCGGATCTGGGCCGTCAGATCTGAGTGCGAGGACCAACAACCGTTGGATCCAGGAAAGGTGCACAAGGGTTAAACCCTCTGAAAGTATATAGGAGAATGGACTTTGCCAAGTCCCGAAGTTCTGAAATCATTAGAACCGTCCATCGTCAGGGTAGAGAGATGGCAACAGATCCGAGAGTTCAAGGATTCAAATTTCAGAAGATTTGTAAGGGAAAGAGTGGAGTTGATCCTAGCCATTGGTGTTGGGAAGGAAACGTGGCGGAAGATCAACATTTCGCTAACTCACACATCGGGAAATTCAAAGGAAAGAGTTGTGAAGACTCGCGAAACACGAACTTGCGATTTGATCACAACTGTTGGATCACGAAGGATTGCATACCATTGATTTGATGCAGGTGAATTTCGGGAAATCGGGGATTGAGAAAGCCTCGATTCGCGAGAAAGGATATGGACTGTTGGATCATGGGAGATTATGGATAGTTGACCTAACCTCGTCGGGAGTTCGGGGATCGAAAGAGTCAGGGTTGACTCACATCCAAATACCCGATACGTGAAGCCACGATTTGATCCTAGTCGTCCATCGAAAAGGGACGTGTGGCGAGAAGTCAATGTTTCACTAACTCGCAACTAGCGAAATCCGAGTTCATGAAAGGATCACAGTTGTTGATCAAAAGAGGGATCCAAACCATTCATCTAGAAAGAGAATATCGTGAAATCGGGAATCGGGGAAACAGAGGTAAGCCAACCTCCAAAGTCGCGAAACACGAAATCTCGATTTGCAAGAGAGGAGATCAGGACCGTTGGATCGTGGGAGAGTGTGGTCATAGCTTGAGGACATATGAAGGAAGGGGCTAGCATGGAAATCTAGCACTTGTTTCTCAAACCCTTCAAAAGGGGGCTCAGGAAAGAGTCGCGGATTGGAAGAACCTGCAACAGAAAAAAGGGGAAACTAAAGAGAGTTAAGAAAGAGTGAAATTTATTTATGCCCCATTCTAGGTGTGTGAAAAAATGGTATAAGAGTATGGTTACAACACTTGGCCTGCTTGGGATTACGGACGAGTCGCTTAAAAATGCTATTTGGAGAACTTTTAAAGGAGTGACACCCTACCTTACCTCTTTCTTAAAAGTCTGGTTTAAAATTTTATTAAAGAAAAGAGTGAAATTTATTTATGCCCCATTCTAGGTGTGTGAAAAAATGGTATAAGAGTATGGTTACAACACATGGCCTGCTTGGGATTACGGACGAGTCGCTTAAAAACGCTATTTGGAGTACTTTTAAAGGAGTGACACCCTACCTTGCCTCTTTCTTAAAAGTCTGGTTTAAAAGTTTATTAAAGAAAAGAGTGAAACTTTCTACTGTGTGTATGCATTTAAGAAATTGAACCTTGTATTGTTCATAAATTGATATACTATTAGCTATCAATAAGTGTTTTTGTCTACACTCGAACAGTTAGTGAATCACGAGAAGAATCCAAGACTAAAGGATGGTGACATGTCATGAACTGGGGGATGGCTCCCAAAATAGAGACGAAGAATCTAATGAAAGGAGGGCGGTGGAAACCCCTCCAGATCTGGCTGAAATTGTAAGGAGCCTCAGGGCTGAGTTACAAAGTTTCAAGGCTGACAATGAGAGATTGATAAAGGAGCAAGAGAAACAAACAAAAATTAACGCAATCTTTCTACAGAGCTTATCTGACATACAGAGGCAACTACATCATGAACCCGCAACCAGTCATGTGGACCGATGACACAAGAAGAGAAGTCAGATTCCACCTAAGATCCAAAAACATGACTCCCTAAGTGACCTCACTGGGAGAAGTACCACGAAGAAGGTCCAACCTGGAGGTAGGGGACACTCATCAGGATTGTCCTCTGAAAAGGAAGCTGACAAATCTGAAGGATCTTCTAGTAGCAGGGTTAGCTTTCATCCTCATAGGAAAGGAAAGAAGCGGAAGTGTTCCAAAACCCATAGTCCTGAAGAGTTGAAGAAAGCCAAGCCACCCTCTTTCGATGGAGAGATTAAGAAGGGAGAAGACGTGGAAGCTTGGCTGATTGGTTTAAAGAAGTATTTCAAAGTCCATGATTACTCTGAAAAATTGAAGGCTCAAATAGCCATCGTCAACCTAAATGGAAAGGCTTTCATATGGTGGGAAGACCTTAGGAATGTGAAAGGAGTCCATGAGAAGGACTTGTCATGGAAACAATTTGAGAAATACTTCAAGAAGCAGTATCTATCAGAAAAATACATGGATGGGAAAACTAAGGAATTCTATGAGCTCTGGTCGGGAAAGCTCACCATAGATGAATTTGTCAATAAATTCCTCTAACTGCTAAGGTATGTACCCTACATAAAAGATGAAAAAGAAAAAATTCATTGGTTCATTAATGAGTTACCTCAAACCTACTGAGATAGGATTGAGTTTGATGAACCAAAGACCTTAGAAGAAGCTATCCGGAAGGCGAGGTATTGTTATGAAAAGTTTGGGAGTAAGATAAGACCCCACGAGGACTGGAAGAAGAAGAATAGTTCGAGATTCCAGAAGGAGCAGCTTAAATCCTCAAGATTTAAGAACTATGGAAAATATTCTAGAGGGAGCCTTCCTGCTAAAAGTGTATATCAGCAAAATTTCCCATCTCAAAGTGGAAAAAAACCTTTTAAGACAGTCCCAACAAAGACCGATAACCTCAAGAAGGAACCCTTAAAATGATAAGGTTGTGGAGAAGATCATAAATTGATGGACTACCCAAACAGAAAACAGAACAGTAAGAGAGTCTACAATATCCAAGAAGCTATCACCATCAATGATGTGGCTAGGAGCATGCCGTGAATCTATGCATCCTTGGACAATAATCAAGACAACCACCAAGCTTCAGTAGTGGAACTGGAAGGTATGATAGCCAACCATCTAGTTTCTATTTTAATCGATCCAGGTTCTAATTTAAGTTATGTGGCCCCTCAGGCTGTTGATAAGTGTAAACTGCAACCAATTATACATGTTAAACCGTGGTTGGTGAAATTAGCCACTGGGACCAAAAGAAAGGTGGCAGAGGCCATACTAGCCTGTCAATTCATCATGGGTGGATTACCCCACCCGAGCGACCCTTAACATACTTCCCCTAGGTTCGTATGACTTGTTGATTGGTATGGATTGGTTGGTTGTTTATAAAACTAAAGTGGATTGTTATCATAAAACTTTAAAATGTGTAGACAAAGAAGGGAGAACGATGACCTTCCAAGGGATCAAAATCCTGTCTCAATGAGACAAATATCAACCCTTCAAATGAAGAAGTATTGCAGAAAAGGGTGTTCCTTATATGCAATACAGGTGTTGGAATCCGTTGAGGACGAGAACCCAAACCTAGAGGACCACCCCATATTAAGAGAATACAAGGATGTGTTCCCCGAAGAAGTACCAGGTCTACCTCCGAGAAGAGATATGGATTTCTTGATAGAGCTTACACCAGGAGTGGTACCAGCACCTTGAACGCCATATAGGATGAGCACGCCAGTGCTGGTTGAGCTCAAGCTACAGCTAAAAGAGATGATGGACAAAGGCTACATCCGACCCAGTGTATCTCCATGGGGAGCGCCCGTGTTGTTTGTGAAAAAGAAAGATGGCACGCTCCGATTGTGCATATATTACAGACAACTCAATAAGACAACCATAAAGAACAAGTACCCCTTACCAAGAATCGATCACATGTTCGACCAATTGGGAGGTGCTTCCATCTTCTCGAAGATCGACTTAAGGACTGGATACCATCAAGTCCGGATTAGGGATGAAAACATCCACAAAATAGCCTTCAGAACGAGGTGGAACCAGAGGGAGAATTTCTGCCAGAACCCCAATGCATACTAGACAAGAAGGAAACATCACTCAGTAACCGAACCATTGCACAGGTCAAGGTGCAATGGAAACACTTTGGCCCAAATGAGGCTACGTGGGAAATGGAAGATGCCATGAGACATGCATATCCAATTTTGTTTACTTATGTACATACCTATCATGCTTATAGATATAACATCGAGGACGATGGTTCCTTTAAGGGGAAGGGAATTGTAACACCCTGTTTCCCCCAGTCTGTAAATATAACTTTATTGGCCAGGAACTATGACAAACTCAAAGTGTGAATGTTTGATTTGGTGGACCTTTGTATGAAGGTCGATGAATGTAAACCCTGTTGTTTTAATAGATAATGGAAACGTGTTGCATGACTGCTGAGAAGGGGATGTACTAAGAGAGACCACGATTTCTAATGAAAAGACGGTGGAGGGGACCCGAAATGGTTGCATTAACCTCCATCGAACCAGTAGTATGTTGGTTTTAATTGCTCAAGATCAGAAAAAATATCTAACCCAAAATGAATTACAGTCAGGATGGTAGGTGGGAAGGCCTCCTCAAGAGTTAATTAGGGGATGGGGAAAACCTCCCATCTGTAAGGCTTTCGGACCTGACCACGAACTGGGATTTCGAGCCACATGCAATCTTGATGAGGAAGGAAAGAAAGGAAGCATGGTGTGGGTAGGGGGAGGGCTCGCGAAGAATGCAGAGACAAGAGAGGAAAATCTTAGGTCCGAGAAAGGATTGAAAGCGAAAGTGAGTTCTGACCACAGAGAATAGATATTGAGTCAAGAGAAGGAGAGTAACCTTTGTCCTCATATATTCTTGTAAAGGGAGAAGGAGAGTAACCTTCGTCCCTAACTTTCGTTGAGTTGGAAGTGAGAGATTGAATCTCAAAGCATCATGGCCTAAGCTCGGGGGTGGCCAGTGATAAATCCATTGGGAGTGATTGAGCCTATGGTTGGGTGGAAACGAATGTTGGCACAGGGGAAGACCCAGGGTTCAATGCTCGAGAGCGCACCAACAAATCCCTAACTACTGACCCTTTCAGCAACACCTGCAAAGCAGTTGAAGCCTCACCCGAGGTAGAGGCAGGGGTAGTTGCAGGACTCAATTGTCTGCAACCTTAGCTGGGAAACAGATCTGTGATTATAACTCTTAATATAGCACTTAGCATTATTGGTTATGTATTATGCAATCAATAACCACTTCATTGGTATAACAGAGCTTCATAGCATTCACTATGAACTAGAATATTCAAGCACTTAGCATCAACATGTTATTCATATCTAACAGATCAAGCACTTAGCATATACACATGGATCATATCTAACATTCTACACACCATAAGCACTGAGCATAAGCATATATATCATATCTATCTACTCCTCTCAAAGCACTTAGCAAATAATCACATCAATGCATCATAACAAGGCATAAAGAAGACAACACCATATTTACGTGGTTCACCCCCACCCTGGGGCTACGTCCACCAACTCTTCTTTATTATTGCCAACCAATCGGTCACAAGAACAGAGCCTTATAAACCCTTACTCTGCATAGGATAGAAGATCTGCGTAGCTCGTTAGATCCTTCTTCCTTTCCTTACAACACAAAACCTTCTATATCTTCACACAGGGACTTGTGCTAAGCTCTGCAAGTCTATACAGAATGCACAAAACCTTTGATCACACAGATCCCTTCTTGGCACTTAGCCTATATCACATAGATACAATATTCAACTACTACTACTTTCTTTCCTATCTTTCTATTTATACATACAAAAGCGGCCTAAGCGTGGGTAAACCCACGGGCCAATATCCCAATCCCATTACATATTCCCAAAAACCCAAAATGGAACCAAAAGTGGGCCAAGATCCCGTGATCTCCGCTCCGTCTTGCGCTCCTCCTTTGATGACTGTCGAAGTCCCCAAATAGGTTAATTTGACCAAGAAACTCCCAAAACTTGGTCAAGGACCAACAGGCCCCCAACACTCACCTGTGACTCGTCCCGAGTCACTCTGGTCTGAGAAATTTTTCCTCAAATGCTTCGAGCTTAGATCGAGCTACTTTGACCTGCTGAAGTTCTACGACCTCTTTCTCAGTGAACTTCTGGATCACTGCATCATTCACTGGCCCTTCTAAGCATTGTTCTGTGGTGATGACGATATGTTCCAGTTCGGCTCCTTGGCTTTCAACTTCAGTGAACAACTGGCATGCCTTTTCTTGCATTGGTTGAAGTCATTGAGTGACTTCCATTACTTTACTCTGAATCATATAGATCTGTTGTTGTGTGGTGCATTTCTCTTGAGACCGCTTCATTCTTTCCACTAGTGACAAGGCCTTCAGCTGCACCTGTAACGTATCAGTGTGTTGCTTTGCTTCTTGGAGCTGTGACTTCAATGCCTATAACTCTGGATTCTCCGTGAGGTTCTCGTAAGTCTGGGCACTCCAGTTACTCAGCTGCTTGCATTCCAAGGCAAGATCTTTTAATCTTCTAACTGCATTGCGGGCATTTCTTCCCTTAGGTCTCTTACCTCCTATGGAGTTTCGGGTACAATGCAGAGCTCTAGACCTGCGATGCGCTATTGTAGCTTATGGATCACATTTTCAAGCTGTGCCACCTACTATGGGATTCTTTCTTCAGTCTGTACCTCAATGAATATCACAGAGCGAAGTTCTTTTTTGACCGCTTCTTTTACCTCCAATTGCTCTGCCAACAACAGTTCCTTTCCTTGTTGTAGTTGTGCTTTCTCATCATTCCATTTTTCTTGGAGAGCACTCTTTTCTTGTTATGTAGCACTGCATTGTTCTACAAGTACTCCTTGTACTTGTGTCAAAGCCTGGATGGCTTGCTATACTTCATCTTGTGCTTTTCGAAGTTGATCCTTGACTAAATCCGTGATTGGGTGGAGTTGAGCTAGCTCATCTCCTTCTTCTGGTGTTCCAACTGACAGGGGTGCAGTGGAGACTGCGCGCCTCGATTGAAGTTCATGTTTCACTCCTTGGAGCTCTATCTCGATCTGACTAAACATCACCTCTTGCATGGCTTCTTGCTTCTCTGCAATCTCTAGCGAAGCGTCATTCAATGCAATGAGTTAAAGTCATCCGGGGTGAGGACAGTCTCGAACTTGGTCTTGGTTGCTTTTGTTTTCTTTTTGGATGAAGGCTTCTGTGGGGACACCTTTATTTTCTTCAATGGGTCCTCCTTGTCCTTGTTCAATAGGTTAATATGACCAAGAAACTCCCAAAAATTGGTCAAGGGCAAACAACGATCACCCTTCTCAACAGTTGCATCACGCCTTATGGTTCTGATAAGTGTTTTTATGCCTTATGCTTTGAATTGGAAATAATGAATGCATGACTTGTATTTATATTCCTATAATGGTTTTTGTATTGAATAATTAAGTTAGAAGTATGCGTTCATTCCTTGAGAACTTTCATACCTGCTTGATTTCCTTATGCTCTAGTTTAATTCCTCGGAATCACTTTCCCAGAGAATTTCGTCACTGTCCTAAAGTCGCATGAGTACTTCCCTAATTGTGGAGGTTGAACCCCACAATCACTGTGAGGATGGAATCTAATAAGCTCAGGACAGGTAGTGCAGGAATGAACGTAAACTAGAGTATAAGGAAATCAACGTAAGGAGTGCGCGAAAGAACGCTTAGTGTAGGTATGCACTGAGTCTCTACAAGGTGGGCAGAGACCGAGACCATCTTAAGTCCTAGAGTTGAGGAATGAACGTAAGGAGTGCACGTAAGAATGCTTAGTTCAGGTATGCATTGAGTCTCTGCAAGGTGGGAAAAGACCAAGACCAACTTAAGTCCTAGAGTTGAGGAATGAACGTAAGGAGTGCGTGGAAGAATGCTTCCAAGCATTACGTTCAAAAGAAAGAGCGCAAAACTCTTAAGTCCTTCAGAACAAACAAAGCTCAGGAAGAATAGTGAGATTCAAGTATCGAAAGGGAATATCCTTTCATTTAGAAGATGAACGAATGATGTCTGTTTGGGAGAACCCAGGGTCTGTCGCGACCGTTAGATTTGAAGAAGGGGAGAAAGCGTTAATGCCTCAACTCCTTCAGTTTTCGCAAATTCACACATCGGGAGATTCTCCCATTGGTGCAACTAAACTCCCGAAGCCCAAAGTTTTGATGTAATCTGGACCATAGATATAAGGATCTATTGGGACCCTCCTTGATCGTCGGATTGGCAAGATTAGGGATTCGCACATCAGAAGATTCACACGTTGGTGCGACTAAACTCTCGAAACCCGAAGTTGTGATGTGATCTAGACCATAGATCTAAGGATCTATCGGGACCCCCCTTGACCATCGTATTAGCGAGATCGGGGATTCGCACATCGAGAGATCTGCACATTGGCACGACTAAACTTCTGAAACCTAAAGTTTCGATGTGATCTGGACCGTTGTATCAAGGAAGGTCATGGACCATCGATCTGACGTGAGAATATTAACGCAAGAGTATGTGGGAATTCAAAATCCCCTAAGAACCAAGCTCAGAAGAGATAAGCTCTTTTTAAGAGCATAGATGAGGTTGTTATAGGATAAATCCGTGAGTGCGGACACAAACCGATCTCCCTAGATCCACCTGGTATCTAGAACAAAACATGACAGAATAATACACTTTCCCTAGATCTAGACTATTGAATGAACTGAGAGATGAGGATCATGGACATACCTTATGAACGCTTTCCTTAGATCTCTGTTGTTCCGAGCTTTTCTCCAACGCTCTCATCACGTTCAGATCACAACAGAACGAACCAATCGAAGTAAAGGCAGATTAATATATTCAATAACTAGTCTATACATATGATCAAGGAGTTATGTAATAAAGTGACATCATCTTTATGGGAAAGGGACATATTACTGTATTGAATTAATTGAAAGTGAAACTTACAACCTGAGCCTTGATGTCATAGGTCTCCTTTCGATGGCTCTTAGCTCTGACACACACACTTGCTCATGCATGAAGAAAATCAACCACTTGTGATGACCTTGTTGTTGTCTCTTGCTGCTATAGCATCAGTCCTCCATACAGTCTTGCACTAATCCTCCAATCAATCTCTTGCTAACTTGATGCTTGCTTAACTTAACCCTTTCCATGAGCAATCTCCTCAATATATAGGAGGAGATAGATTAGTTACTTGGATAGGGAATGATCCCAAGATATCTGGAATGCTAGCACCTGAATAACCATTCGAAAGCCAACTCATCCTTCTAGAAGATTCCCTTCTAGAAGGTTCAAGATTTTTATCTTTTTCCCCTTTAAGATCATGTTCGCACCCCAACCATGAGTACAGTGTGAGAAGTTCGCACCCCAGCTTAAGGTAGCCTGCAAGAATCAGGCATTCTCATAGGAGAATATATAAGTAGCCTGCAAACATGTTTCAAAATGTGATTTCTGGAAGAAGACAACTGTAACTTTTCTCAGGAAAGTGTTCTTAGTAAAGAGCTTGATTTTCCATCATCATGACATCATCACAATGACCAAATTTGTGGATAACAGAGGTCCAAGAGGCGAACTTGTTTCAAGTTCGTAATCTTTGGAAGGAAAGCGGAAGTTGAGACCCATATGTTAGGGCTCACAGGAGGTATATCGAGGGTCAAGGCCTTCGAAACATCTGAAATCTTCCAAGTCAGGGAAGAAAGGGAAAGCTTAGGAGGAGGAGTAGCAATGACCATTGGATCGAGCACTGTGAGAGATCTGGACCGTGGGAATTCACATCCAAAGAATTAGAAGAGCACGCAGGAGGAGATCAGATCTGGGCTGTCAGATATGACTGCGAGGGCCAACAGTCGTTGGATACAACAAAGGTGCATGAGGGTTAAACCCTTCGAAAGTATACAGGAGAATGGACTTTTCCAAGTCCCGAAGTTTTGAAATCATCAGAACCATCCATCGTCAGGGTAGACAGATGGTAGCAGATCCGAGAGTTTGAGGATTCAGACTTCGAAAGATTTGCAAGGGAAAGAGTGGAGTTGATCCTAGCCATTAGTGTTGGGAAGGACATGTGGCGAAAGATCATCATTCCACTAACTCACACATTGGGAAATTTAAAGGCAAGAGTTGTGATGATTCACGAAACACGAACTCACAATTTGATCACAGTCATTGGATCATGGAGGATTGTGGACCGTTGATTTGATGCGGTTGAATTACGGGAAATCGGGGATCGGGAAAGACCTGATTTGCGAGAAAGGATCTAGACCGTCGGATCACGGGAGATCATGGACCGTTGATCTAACCCTGTCAGGAGTTTGGGGATTGGAAGAGTCAGGGTTGACTCACATCCAAATACCCGATATGCAAAGCCGCAATTTTATCCTAGTTGTCCATTGAGAAGGGACGTGTGGCGAGAAGTCAACGTTTCTCTGACTCGCAAATCACGAAGTCCGAGTTCATGAAATGATCACAGGCATTGATCGAAGCAGGGATCCAGACCCTTCATCTAGAAAGCGAATATCAAGAAATCGGGAATCGGGGAAACAGAGGTAATCCAACCTCCAAAGTCATGAA
This sequence comes from Picea engelmannii, assembly GCA_009831015.1. NCBI lineage: Eukaryota > Viridiplantae > Streptophyta > Pinopsida > Pinales > Pinaceae > Picea > Picea engelmannii. The sequence goes on along the minus strand of ML789921.1, from coordinate 286,617 downwards.
ACGCAAAATCTCGACTCGTGAGAGAGGAGATCAGGACCGTTGGATTGCGGGAGAGTGTGGTCACAACTTGAGGACATATGAAGGAAGGGGGTAACATGCAAAGATAGTACATGTTGCTCAAACCCTTGAAAAGGGAGCTCAAGAAAGAGTCACAGATTGGAAGAACCTGCAATAGAAGAAAGGGGAAACTAAAGCGAGTTAAGAAAAAGAGAAATTTATTTATGCCCCATTGTGGGTGTGTGACAAAATGGTATCAAAGCATGGTTAAAACACTTGGCCTACTTGGGCTTACGGATGAGTCGCTTAAAAACGCTATTTGGAGTACTTTTAAAGGAGTGACACCCTACCTTGCCTCTTTCTTAAAAGTCTGGTTTAAAATGTCATTAAAGAAAATAGTGAAAATTTCTACTGTGTGTATGCATTTAAGAAATTGGACCATGTATTGTTCATAAAATGATATATTGTTAGCTAACAATAAGTGTTTTTGTCAACACTTGAGTAGTCAGTGAATCACGGGAAATATCCAAGACTAAAGGATGGTGACGTGCCATGAAGTGGGGGATGGCTCTCACAATAGAGATGAAGAATCTGATGAAAATAGGGTGGTGGAAACCCCTACAGATCTGGCTGAAACTGTAAGGAGCCTCAGGGCCAATTTATAGAGTTTCAAAGCTGAAAACGAGAGATTGATAAATGAGAAAGAGAAATAAACAGAAATTAACACGGTCTTACTGCAGATCTTATCCGACATACAGAGGCAACTACAACACGAACCCGCAACTATTCATGTGGACCGACAACACAAGAAGAGAAGTCAGAATCCACCTCAGATCTGAAAAAATGACTCCCTAAGTGACCCCACTGGGATAAGTACAATGAAGAAGGTCCAATCTGGAGGCAGGGGACACTCATTGAGAGAGTCCTCTAGAAAGGAAGCTAACAACTCCGAAGGATATTCTAGTAGTAGTGTTGGATCGCATCCTCACAGGAAAGGAAAGAAATGGAAGCGTTCCAAAACCCATAGTCCTAAAGAGTTCAAGAAAGCCAAACCACCCTCTTTTGATGGAGATATTAAGAAGGGAGAAGAGGCAGAAGCTTGGCTGCTTGGTTTAAAGAAGTATTTCATAGTGCATGACTACTTTGAAAACTTGAAGCCTTGAATAACCATCTTCAACCTGAATGGAAAGGCTTCCATATGGTGGGAAGAACTTAGGAATGTGAAAGGAGTCAATGAGAAGGACTTGTCATGGAAACAGTTTGAGAAATACTTCAGGAAGCAGTATCTATCAGAAAAATACATGGATGGGAAAACTAAGGAATTCTATGAGCTCTGGTTGGGGTAGCTCACCATAGATGAATTTGTCAATAAATTCCTTGAACTACTGAGGTATGTACCCTACATAAAAGATGAAAAAGAAAAAATGCAGCGGTTCATTAGTGGGTTACCTCAAACCTATCGGGATAGGATTGAGTTTGATGAACCAAAGACCTTAGAAAAAGCTATCCGAAAGGTGAGGTATTGTTATGAACAATTTGGGAGTAAGACCATACCCCATGAGGACTGGAAGAAGAAGAATAATTCGGTATTCCAGAAGAAGGGGTTTAAATCGTCAAGATTTAAGAACTATGGAAAATATTGTAGAGGGAGCCTTCCTGCTAGAAGTACATATCAAAAAAATTTCCCCTCTCAAAGTGGAAATAAACCTTTTAAGACAGTCCCAACAAAGACCGATAACCTCAAGAAGGAACCCTTTAAATGATGGGGTTGTGGACAAGATCATAAATTGAGGGACTACCCACACAGACAACAGAACAATAAGAGAGTCTACAATATCCAAGAAGCTACCACCGTTAATGATGTGGCTAGGAGCATGCCATGAATCTATTTATCCTTGGACAACAATCAAGCCGACCACCAAGCTTCAATAGTGGAACTGGAAGGTATGATTTCCAACCATCTAGTTTATGTTTTAATTGATCTAGGTTCTAATTTGAGTTATGTGGCCCCTCAGGCTTTTGATAAGTGTAAACTACAACCAATTAGACATGTTAAATCATGGTTGGTGCAATTAGCCACTGGGAACAAAAGAAAGGTGGAAGAGGCCATACCATCCTATCAATTCATCATGGGTGGATTGCCCACCCGAGCGACCCTTAACGTACTTCCCCTGGGTTCGTATGACTTGTTGATTGCTATGAATTAGTTGGCTACTTATAAAACTAAAGTGTATTGTTATCATAAAACTTTAGAATGTGTAAACGAAGAAGGGAGAATGATGACCCTCCAAGGGATTAAGAATCTTGTCTCAGTGAGACAAATATCGGCCCTTCAAATGAAGAAGTATTGCAGAAAAGGGTGTTCCTTATATGCAATACAGATGTTGGAATCCGTTGAGGATGACCAACCAAACCTAGAGGACCACCCCATATAAAGAGAATGCAAGGACGTATTCCCTGAAGAAGTACCAGGTCTACCTCCGAGAAGGGATATTGATTTCTCGATAAAGATTACACCAGGAGCGGTATCGACACCTAGAACGCCATATAGGATGAGCACGCCAGAGTTGGTTGAGCTCAAGCTACAGCTAAAGGAGATGATGGAAAAAGGCTACATCCGGCCCGGTGTATCTCTATGGGGAGCACCTGTGTTGTTTGTGAAAAATAAAGATGACACACTCTGACTGTGCATAGATTACAAACAACTCAATAAGACAACCATAAAGAACAAGTACCCTTTACCAAGAATCGATGACATGTTCGACCAATTGGGAGGTGCTTCCATCTTTTCGAAGATTGACTTAATGACTGGATACCATCAAGTCTGGATTAAGGATGAAGATATCCACAAAACAACCTTCAGAACGAGGTGGAACCGGAGGGAGAATTACTGTCAGAACCCCAATGCATACTAGACAGGAAGGAAACATCACTTAGGAACCGAACCATTGCACAGGTCAAGGTGCAATGGAAACACTTTGGCCCAGATGAGGCTACGTGGGAAATGGAAGATTCCATGAGACAAGCATATCCGATTTTGTTTACTTCTGTACATACCTATCATGTTGATAGATAGAACATCGAGGATAATGATTCCTTCAAGGGGGAGGGAATTGTAACACCCCGTTTCCCCCAGTCTGTAAATATAAATTTATTGTCCAGGAACTATGACAAACTCAAAGTGTGAATGTTTTATTTGGTGGACCTTTGTATGAAGGTCAATGAATGTAAACCCTGTTATTTTAATAGATAATGGAAACGTGTTGCATGACTGTTGAGAAGGGGATGTGCTAAGAGAGATCACAATTGCTAATGAAAAGACGGTGGAGGGGACCCGGAATGGTTGCGTTAACCTCCACCGAACCAGTACTATGCTGGTTTTAATTGCTCAAGATCAGAACAACCCTCTGACCTTAAATGAATTACAGTCAGGCTGGTAGGTTCGAAGGTCTCCTCAAGAGTTAATGAGGGGATGGGGCTGACCGCCCATTTGTAAGGCTTCTGGACCTGACCACAGACTGGTATTTCGATCCATACGCAATCTTGCTAAGGAAGGAAAGAAAGGAAGCATGGTGTGGGGAGGTGGAAGGCCTGTGAAGAATGCAGAGAAGAGAGCGAAAACTCTCGGGTCCGAGGAAGGATTGAAAGTAAAATTGAGTTCTAATCACAGAGAATAGAGATTGAGTTAGGAGAAGGAGAGTAACCTTTGTCCTCATCTATTCCTTTAAAGGGAGAAGGAAAGTAACCTTCATCCCTAACTTTTGTTGAGCTGGAAGTGAGAGATTGAATCTCAAAGCATCGTGACCTAAGCTCATGGGTGGCCAGTGATAAATCCATTGGGAGTGACTGAGCCTATGGTTGGGTGGAAACAAGCACCCCTCTCAATAGTTGCATCACACCTTATGGTTCTGATAAGTGTTTTTATGCCTTTTGCTTTCAATTGGAAATAATGAATGGATGACTTTTATTTATATGCCTATAATGGTTTCTGTATTGAATGATTAAGTTATAAGTATGTGTTTGTTCCTTGAGAACTTTCATATCTGCTTGATTTCCTTATGCTCTATTTTAATTCCTCAGAAGCACTTTCCCAGAGAATTTCGTCACCGTCCTAGAGTCACGTGAGTACTTCCTTGATTGTGGAGGTTGAACCTCAGACTCACTGCGAGGACGGAGTCTAATAATCTCTGGAGAGGTAGTGCAGGTATGCACCGAGTCTCTACAAAGTGGGTAGAGACCATGACCATCTTAAGTCATAGAGTTGAGGAATGAATGTAAGGAGTGCACGAAAGAACGCTTAGTGAAGGTATGCATCGAGTCTTTGCAAGGTGGGAAGAGACCGAGACCATCTTAAGTCCTAGATTTGAGGAATGAATGTAAGGAGTGCGTGAAAGAACACTCAGTGCAGCTATGCATCGAGTCTCTGCAAGGTGGGAAGAGACTGAGACCATCTTAAGTTCTAGAGTTGAGGAATGAACGTAAGCAGTGGGCAGAAGAATGCTTCCAAGCGTTACGTTCAAAAGAAAGAGCGCAAAACTCTTAAGTCCTTCAGAGCCAACAAAGCTCAGGAAGAATAGTGAGGTTCAAGTATCAAAAGGGAATATACTTTCGTTTAGAAGATGAACAGATGATTTCCGTTCAGGAGAACTGAGGGTCTATCGCGACCGTTAGATTTGAAGAAGGGGCGCAGGTGTTAATGCCTCGACTCCTTTAGTTTTCACAAATTCGCACATTAGGAGATTCGCACGTTGGCTCGACTAAACTCCTGAAACCCGAAGTTGCGATGTAATATGGACCTTAGATCTAAGGATCTATCAGGAGCCTCCTTGACCGTCGGATTGGCAAGAACGGGGATTCGCACGTTGGCACGACTAAACTCCCAAAACCGGAAGTTGCGATGTTATATGGACCGTAGATATAAGGATATGTCGGGACCCTCCTTGACCGTCGGATTGGCAAGATCAGGGATTCACACATCAGGAGATCCACACGTTGGCACGACTAAACTTCTAAAACCTGAAGTTGCGATGTGATTTGGATCGTTGTATCAAGGAAGGTCATGGACCATCGATCTGATGCGAGCATATTAATGCAAGAGTATGTGGGGATTCAAAATCCCCTAAGAACCAAGCTCAGAAGAGATAAGTGTTTTTTAAGAGCGTAGATGAGGTCCAAGAGGTGAACTTGTTTCAAGTTCATAAGCTCCGAAAGGAAAGCGGAAGTAGAGACCCATATATCAGGGCTCAGAGGAGGTAGATCGAGGGTTGAGGCCTTCAGAACATCTAAAATATTCCAAGTCAGGGAAGAAAGGGAAAGCTCAGGAGGAGGAGGAGAAGTGACCATTGGATTGAGCACTGTGAGAGATATGGACCGTGGGAATTCACTTCTAGACAATTAGAATAACATGCAGAAGGAGATCGGATCTGGGTCGTCAGATCTGAGTGTGAGGACCAACAACTGTTGGATCCAGGAAAGGTGCACACGGGTTAAACCCTTCGAAAGTATACAGGAGAATGGACTTTTCCAAGTCCCGAAGTTTCAAGATCATCGAAACCATCCATCGTCATGGTATACATATGGTAGTAGATCCGAGAGTTCGAGGATTTAGACTTCGAAAGATTCGCAAGGGAAAGAGTGGAGTTTATCCTAGCCATTGGTGTTGGGAAGGACACGTGGCAGAAGATCAACATTTCACTGACTCGCACATCAAGAAAGTCAAAGACAAGAGTTGTGACGACTCATGAAACATGAACTCGCGATTTGATCACAGTCGTTGGATCACGGAGGATTGCGAACTGTTGATTTGATGTAGGTGAATTTCAGGAAATTGGGGATCGGGAAAGACCTGATTCGCGAGAAAGGATCTGGACCGTCGGATCATGGGAGATTGTGTACCGTTGATCTAACACCGGCAGGACTTCGGGGATCAAAAGAGTCAGGGTTGACTCACATCCAAATACCCGATACACAAAGCCGTGATTTGATCCTAGCTGTCCATCGAGAAGGGACGTGTGGTGAAAAGTCATCGTTTCGTTGACTTGCAACTCGTGAAGTTTGAGTTCGCGAAAGGATCATAGTCGTTTATTGAAGGAGGGATCCAGACCATTCATCTAGAAAGAGAATATCGGGAAATCGGGAATTGTGGAAAGAGAGGTAAGCCAACCTCCAAAGTCATGAAACACAAAATCCCAATTCGCGAGAGAGGAGATCAGTACCGTTGGATCATGGGAGAGTGTGGTCACAACTTGAGGACATATGAAGGAAGGGGATGGCATGGAAATCTAGCACCTGTTGCTCAAACCCTTCAAAAGGGAGCTTAGGAAAGAGTCGTGGATTGGAAGAACCTGCAACAGAAGAAAGGGGAAACTAAAGAAAGTTAAGAAAAAGCGAAATTTATTTATGCCCCGTTGTGGGTGTGTGACAGAAGAAGAATGGTTATCTTGGATTAATATTTAGGATTTCATTAAAGACACAACCACCTAGTGCAAGTTACCTTTAGTTATTCCTCCTAAAAATTTTTACCCAACTAACAAAGTTTTGGGAAAATCTAAAAGTGTGATCCAATAACATGAAAAAGAGTTTTGTAGCAAATAAATCATAAAGAAGGGGCATCTTTATAAGTTTCTCACATATGAAGTGGAAAAAACCACTTATCTAAAATGCTCTTTTCCCAATATAGACAAGTATATAAAATGTTTTAATAGAGAGTTTCCCATCTTGAAAGCCCCAAAAAGCAACATGTTTTATAGATGGTGACTTATGTAAAAGTGGGAAAAATATGACAAGTAGTTAGAGAATCAATCCCCAATTCACATAATTATTGAGTTTAAATAGTTATCTAACCAACTCTTTGTAATTGTATAAATAATAAAATTTATGAAATTGGATCCAGATGGTGACTTATATAAAAGTGGGAAAAATATGACAAGTAGTTAGAGAATCAATCCCCAATTCACTCAATGATTGAGTTTAAGTAGTTATTTAACCAACTCTTGTAATTTTTTTCATAATAAAATTTATGAAGTTGGATTTTGGATCTTTGAAATACAATTTGTGAACGAATAATTATATTATACTCTCAAGAAACTATTCATTGGCCACTTTTTCCTCGAAGACAATTGCTAACTTTAAAAAGTTACCTCTAGTAGTAATTTTAAAAACTCTTCCTTCTGTTAAGGATACTTGTGTTTTAACTAAAAATTCATGTTCTAACTAAGACTTTTGTTATATTCTCATTATCTCTTTTTAAACCCAGAGTAGAGGGCACATCTTTGAGAGTAGATATATCATAAAGTCTATATTGACTATGTTTACAATTCACTACGAAATAAGCTCTGAGTGCATTAAACTCTAGACATACATAACAATCCAAGTTCAACATGTATGTTCAAAACAAACTACTAGAGCAACTTTAATCTCTTACATTTAATCATAAATAATAACACAACACACATTGTACATATACCTTAAACTTAGGGTACACTATAATTAAACCTCACCTATAAAGAGCAATAGGGTTATTGCTATCCTTTACCATTAGTTGGAGAACCACATAGTTGATCTCACTTCCATATTGTAGAAATTAGACATGGGAACAAATCCAAAACTAAGTCAACATAAAACTCCATATCGTTTGCCTCCCAAATCAGTTTATCGATTGACAACCAAAAGATTAAGACTTTGACATTGATTTTTCACATACTTTGGTTGCCCAAAATTTTACACATTATTGCATATCCAAGAATATGCATGCTCAAAACAAAAGAGTCAAGTTTTAGTCAATTACATCAATATATACCCTAACCTTGACATTTATGAGACACAAATAAAACACATAAACAAGCTCAATTTATGAGTTTGGGTAGTTGGAAAGAAATAACAAACAAAATATTGTACAAAAGATGAGAATCTGCCTCTAAACTTTGTGTACAAATACTTGATGCCCAACTCATGAATGAATGACTAGAAATCATGGATATCAAACTTAGAGACCACTGAAAGCATATTTATTGCTTACATAATTGTGAAATGTTGTGCCTCGTATATTGGATGCCTCTACATAACTCCCCGTCTTTACAATTTCTTCTTCTTCCTTCTTTTGGATGCTTTTAGTGTCTTTGTCATTAGGGGAAGGATGGAGAATGTGAAGTAATGAAATGTGAGCGATGCATGGATAGATTTTTTTTTAATTGGGTAGAAAATACTTCAAAACAGTGATAAGTCTATTGTACCCATGAAATGTGAACAATTTTAAACTACTTAAATCAAAGCCTCTATCCCAATCACTACACAAAATTATTTCAATAAAAATTGTTTTTCCCAAATAGGAAAAATATCAACTTTACTTGTTGGATTGTAATTACTTGCCTGGGGTGAATTGATAGTCCCTCTTCTCTCACCATGAAGACCACTTTTGATAAGGAGAAATACATGTTATAGTTGGTCTATTCATTAGGATAAAGAGTAGTAGTAAGTGAAGGTGGAAGCCCACTACCACCTCAACCTTCTTCTGGCAGATTGAAGACTCACCATTCACCATCAATTAGAAGAAGAAACAAACCAATCAACTAAGGAAAGAAGGAGAAGAATACCAAGAGGCCTGCATCAAACAAGACATCCCTTGTTTGTCACTACTGCAAGAGGAAATGCCACAACATCATCAATTATTGGTACTTAGAGGCTTGCTCATTTTGCAAGAGGAAAGGTCATATTGAGGCATCTTGCTAGTAGAACCAAGATGCATGCCACAAGACTGAATGGTTTCAAAGGAGGAACAATAAGAATACTTCTCCAATCTAACATTGAACTCAGAGGCACATGAGGAGGAGGAGGAGTATGAAAGAAAATCCTTGTAGCAACAACACAAAATTTTCCACCACTACAATTTGAGTGGACATTGGGAAGGGAAGTGTTGTAAACTTCATCTGAAGCTTCACCCTAGAAGATGCACATCCAAGAGAAGGGTGTGGACAATGAAGTGTATAGAAGATAAAGAGCTTCTTGCATCTCCAATTCAAGGAGTAGAAATGGTGCATGGAGAGATAGAAATACAAGAGGTTTGGATCACCATTGAAGAGGACAATGAGTTGATGCCAACAACCAAGGATACATCACTTTAATTGCTACCTACAATATTCTAAAAGAATTTTTCCTTCTTGAAGATGTGCCAAATACATGTGCAAGGAGGTCAATGACCTTTGGAGAAGTTTTAGAGAACTCCATGACATGCTTGCAAGAATGTGCAAGCACTAGCTAGTCGTTTCCATGCCAAGGAAGAAACTAATACTAGCATGAGAAGGTGGGCCACACTTCCTTTTGTGGGATTGATATGTGATGGAATAACATGTTGGGGTCACACTAAACATAGACCAACATTCGACTCTACCAAGATGAATTGTATCAAACACTAAGTGGGATATCACAATGGATGTTGTGTGGAGAATTCAGATATGAAGATTGCTCATAGTTGAGAATCAGTGAGTAGACCTATGCATTGCAGGCACAAGCAAACCAAGAACCAAAGCCAGATCCCAAGGAAAAGACCTAGTAGCCATAGTCAAAGCCACATTCTAGAGAATCACAATGAAGATACACTAACTTGTAAGCGAAAATTCAAAAATTTATAAAAGTTAATTGTACTATGTAAAAAAAAAATGTAAATGTAAAGATGAATAAGATAAGGTAAAAAAAAAAAAATTATCTTTTCCAAAGATATAAAAGCTTCCCTTTTAATTTATTTTTCATTGGACAACTCTATTTTCATTATTTAATAAGGCACCTTACATCAGTACGATGTAGGAGTGGCCTGTCTCTGCTAAAATGGAGACTGGTGTTAAGGATATGGAAAATTCAAGTGAAGTCTCGAAAATGGAAACAATGAATATATGAAAGCGAGTGGCATTGATCTCCATGGATTTCTTTGCATCTACTCTGGCAATGACGAAGCATGTTGTGTCGAGAACAAAAATAGACAGAGGTACGTGTTCAATGTATTGAAGCCCCTCTTTGAGGCGGCCATTAATAAGCTCATAATTCCAGATAACGATCCTCTTAGGATCAAAAATATTGTTGCACTACCGGTACAAACACAGTATCAGACGTCTATTTTGTAGTGAAAACACTGAGAAATATTTGAAATGAATAGTCTCGAGACTAAGTGGGAGATCAAAATGGATGTTGTGTGGAGATTTCAGATTAGGGGGTTGCTCATAGTTGAGAACTAGTGAGGAGACCTCTACATTGAGGGAAAAAACAACCCAAGAACCAAATCCAGATCCATAGCCAAGGACCTGAGCCAATATACAAAGTCAGAGCCACATTTTATAGAAGCATATATAAGATACACTAATCCAAAATGGTTTTCTTCAATCTTTTAGAGACCTTTTTTTTTTTTTCAGTGGGGAAGTGTGATTTGAAATAAATTTGGACTGATGAATGGGTGTAATACTTAGTACCTATAAGAGATGACTCAAAAATTTATGAAGGTTAGCTAAACTATGTAAAAGACAATGTCAATGTAAATATGAATGGGACAAGAGAGAGAGAGAAGGTTAGATAAACTATGTAAAAGACAATGTAAATGTAAAGATGAATGGGACGAGAGAGAGAGAGAGAGAGAGAGAGAGAGAGAGAGAGAGTTAAATGAAATAAGAAAAATGAATAGGAGAGAAGGTTGAGGAATGGGAAGTGAAGGGTCATGGATGTTGGACTTCCCATTCCCCCCAACTCTCCCTATTTTTCTCATGAATTTCAATCTCAATGGGAATTTTTTTGGCCAAGAAAGGAAGAGGCATGGAGTGCCATGAAAGCAATGTAAACAAAGATTTCCAAAATGAAGAAACTAAGCCCTATTCAAAGATAATTTTTTGTTTCTCTTTCTCTCAGTCTTCGTTGTGTACACAATTATTGAATCAAATATTGTACAAGTGCATGGGCTCTCCTTCTCTTGATAGTCGCCTCCATATATAGTTATCAAATCATATGTTAGACAAGTTTATCAATTAGCACTGCTTCATGATTTATTGGACATTCTTAAAAGTTGTGTTCACTTTGTTACCCCCTTAGTCTGGGGGTAACTAAGAATATCATGTCTCCATGCCCACCGGTAGCATACATGGAGTTTCAAGAGTCAAATTTACTAGTAGAGCCTGTAGGGTCCCTCCTATTCATGTTGATCACCACTCATCACCAATAGTATAGCGACATCCACTACATCGGCTTGGTCCTAGAGGAAAGTAGGTGTTGCTTCATGAGGTAACAAGTCTGGTGTCATGGTAAGTGTCACTTTAATATTTGAATCATTTGAACATGTTGCAAAGAAACCTTTCTTGATTATGGAATGTTTGCTTGAAAATTATACTTTTTTCCTAATTTCACCTTGGTGGTTGTCATTGTGTCCTAGAAAGTTGGTCACCCTCGGGGAAAGGGTTGATATTGGGTAGTTCCTTGAAGGGTCATTGCACTATTCCCATTCATACTTAAAATTTTCCACACTTCTTCCCCTTCGTCTTGATATTGGGTAGTTCCTTGAAGGGTCATTGCACTATTCCCATTCATACTTAAAATTTTCCACACTTCTTCCCCTTCGTCTCCTCATCTTTTGGGTTTCTGGGTTCATTGAACCCAAGAAGGGATTATACCTCATTTCATAGGAAGAAGGGGTTAAAGTCCCATAGGTGTTCTAGTTGGAAAAACTTAAAAGACAATCAATATCCTTCCAAATGCTTTCCCTAAGGTCATGAGAGAAATGACATGCTTCTCCAAAAGAATCAATGACCTTCTAAATAGATAATTAATAAATTTCTTTCTTTTTGAGGAAATACATTTTGTGGCATCTCTTACTTTCCATTACATATGGCACTTTGTGTGTTTCTAGCTTCAAGTGGAATTGCAGTACTCCTTACTTTCCATTGCACATAGTACTCAATGTTTTAGACCATAATGAATTAATAACAATAAAAGGGCTTGGAAAAATGTCGCATTGCGGACGAAGGCAAACACACCCTCCACAAAGGAACCCATACATGGGACAATACAAACCCTTGTATGCCAAGAACCCCATGCCTGCAAGTCTTGCCCCAATCCACATCATATTCATTTCATTAATTAGATGGGGTCTTCTTGGGAAACATCCTTGCACTTGGGACTAGCCTACCCAATAGGGAACCTTGACAACCCTCCCATACCTAAATTTGGAAAAGTTTATAAGGTCTTTGAGCATTTGTTTAATTTGAAAATGGGGGTATGATGCACATGTTTGGGTGGTTATCCTATTAGATGTGGCTTACTTGGCATGATTCATATGACTTGTGGACCCTTGGAGGGCATACTTGTTTGTCTTTGCAGGACCTTTCCCACGGGATGGACTTTGGACCCCACATGAGGGGCATCGTTGATGATGAGCCTTGCACATGGAAGATGAAGGATGTTTCCTTTGGAGGCACTTTAGCATCACCAAAGGATGAGATTGTATTTTTTCCCACTTGAACGTTTTCCTTTGGAGGCCTAGATGTCACTCTTCTAGCCCTTAATGTCACCTAGGGGATAGGGTTTGATGGTTCACATGGTGATTTGATGGGAGGAGGCACTTAGCATGGACCTTGACACATGGGAGAGTGACAGTTGGCCTTTGAAGGCCTAATGACATCCATCTTAGAGCTTGAAGTAAGCTCCTCTAGTCCAACATCACCCTCTTAGGGCATGACGTCACCCTTCTATGGTTTCATTTGATGTAAATTTTATATTTTGACTTTATGTAAAGAAAACTTAAGGGGTCGGCCCCTCTTGAAGAGACATGAATTTCCATTTGAGTCTTTTGGATGGCTAGGGTTTTCCATATAAATGTGGCTAGCCAATAATCATTTTTATCATCACATTCCTCTCACACGTGTGAGTGAATACTTCTAAAATTTTCGCTATTTAAGGGTTACTAGCTCTTTTTACTCATGCGCTATCTCTTGGAGGTCAAGTTTGGATGCTCTTTTGCTGATTTTTGGATGATGTTGTGATTATGGTTTATTCTTGTCATATCTTGGTGAAGTAAGTAAATTTCTGCAATTTCATTTCATGCTATTGAATGTTTATGGTAAATTTTACTTATTCATATTGAAGATCCTACTTGATAAAACCCTAAGGGAGGAGCATAAGTGATTCCTCCTCTCACAAGGTCAATCTCATCCACAAATTCCTACCTAGGGTTAGACTCCTAAAGCCTTAAAGTGCTAGCACTTTAGGAGTTTGACTCTAGACTCTTTATTATGACCTAGTTGAAGTACCTAAGAAGGGAGAAAAGGTTGCTAGAGCCCAAAAGTGCTTGCACTCTATCAAAACCCTTCTCCTCAAGGTTTGAATCCTAAGGCCCTAATGTGATAGCACCTTAGAGTTCAAGCCCTACCTCTTAGCCTTTGCTAGCTTCATCTCCAAAATATATTGCATTGTCGTTATCAAGACTCCATAGCCCTAAAGCACTAATAATTAAGGCTCTCTTGTGGTGAAAGTGATCCAAAAACTCTGTATTATTAATCTCTCAAGTTATCTACTAATATAACTAACACTAACTTGAGCTAACTTGATTGAAAACTTCTTGTTGCAAAAGTTTGCTACAACCATTTAAATACATTTTTATTTGCTACATAAATTGATCAAAAGGTGGTTTAACTTACCAAAAATTGCATCTAACAATTGGGTAATGTTCTATTAAGTTTATGTTGATTTTCCATTATCAATTGTTGCATTTCTGAGGTATATTTCTTGTTGTTGTTGTACTACTATTTATTCCTGTAATTTCATAACATCCATAGTAAATCTATTGTCTAGTGTCTTGAAGAAGCATTTATTGTATGTTTGCACTTGGAAATCACATTATATATGCCATAAATTGTTCTTGTTCCAGGAAGGTACTCATAGGAGCTTCATACCTCTTTTTCCTTTGACTTAGACTTTGACATAGGTGATCAAGAGAGGGGGCGGTAGGATTGGCTTTAAAACTTGTTGCTTTGATTCCTTTTCTTACTAAGGTGACAGTGATAGGATTTCCTATGGTTACGCAAGATTTGGGCCACTTATGGCGGGCTTTGCACAAGTACAAATCGTGCGATAACACACCTCTTATTTTATTAGAATTGGCAAACACTCACCCCTTGTTCACATTTCCAAGCTTTTCAATGTATTTCAAGCAGAAAAGGCCCACCTAAACCTGGATCTACATGTGCCTCAAGGTTGTAATGTTTATTACCCCACCTAAACCTGGATCTACAAGTGCCTCAAGGTTGTAATGTTTATTACATTGTAGGTTGTTTCCCTTACAGAAACATATGTCATGATGTGATGGTTTGAAAGTCAAGAGCCAGTTAGATGTGTTTGAAAATGCAAGATGAAAACAATGTCCTCGAAGCTCAATACCATTCAAATCTATGCAAAATAATTTACATTGATAAATTTGAAAAATGTGCTCACCAAATATTTCAAGAAAGTCCCCCCTCATCATTCATGGTCATCTTTTCTGCTTTGCTCATGTTTCCCTCACTACCTTGAAAACAGGAGGAGATTTATGTAGTCCAATCCTCTTGTGGATTGTATTTGCAAAGAGAGACCCCCCCTCATCATTCATGGTTCATCTTTTCAACTTTGCTCATGTTTCCCTCACTACCTTGAAAACATGAGGAGATTTATGTAGTCCAATCCTCTTGTGGATTGTATTTGCATTGTGTGAAAGCACGTAACTTGTTGATAGAGATGCAGCCAAGTAAGAGAAAAGTTGGAACTTGAAACACTTGGCAAACACTATTCCATTTCGTATCCATTTCTATCCACATTGATGAAAATTGTTTGCTATTGGCAACATTCCATCCTAAGGAGGGAAAAGTGTTGTCAATCAAGATCAAAATTTAACCAAAAATAAATAAATAAACATATCTACATTGACAAAACTATTAATCCAGATCATTTCCTTTAAGAAAGTTTCGGAAGATTGCAAAAACATCCATATTTCACACATTTTACTTAACATATCACACACTTTTGAAGAAGACAGTAAAGCTGCCTTTTTCACCAATTTCACAATTTAAACACAGCTAACTTCCTTTTTCCGCGAAACTGGACATATTATATTAAGAAGGTCTCTCTGCCTTTGTTTTCACCGAGTGAAGCCCAAAGTTCCGACGCATTTACGATTCATAAAAATATAAATTTAAAAGATACAGAGAATCTTGAGATACACAGGCATCCAATAACTAGAGATGACCAGCCAGATTCAATGAAAAGCTGACGTGTCGAACTGAATGTCCAAGCGTACCCTTGTAATGCGAAACGAATCTAGGGGATCGCCCCTTACACTGCTTCTCCTCACGCACGGATCTGTTCCTCGGCTTCGGTTCGATTCTCCACCGGGGAGTTCTGGATTCCACCTGTTTCACCTTCCCCACCGGCACTGAATCCAATCCAATTTTTCTTCTTGCAGGCGGTCATCAAGAAGTAGCCAAGAACGCCCAGAACCGTGACAGAGTAAGCCAGTATGTAGACGACTGGATTGGCGAGAGTCATGATGTAGATCAGAAACGCCACGGGCACCATACCCTCGCAAATCAGACTCGGGATCCCGAGAGGAACCCTGTATGGCCTATTCAGCAACTGAAACTTCCTTCTCAGCCACAAAAATGACGCGAACTCCAGCAGCATCCCGCAGCTTTACAGAAAATTGGCGGCGGATATGATGTTCTCGTAGCTCGCGTAGGAGATTGCCAGCGTCGCGCAGGCGGAGGCAACAATACCCCACGTGGGCGTATTGAAGGTCGGCGACCTCGTGGCCATGATGGAGGGGAGGATGCCCATCTCCGCCATGCCCAGCAGCTGGAACGAAGCGCTGCTCAGCTGGGCCCCGAATAGCCCCACGGTGGACAGAACGGCGCCGATCTCGACCCAGTACTTGAGCCACGCACCGCCAATGAGCCCTGCGGCTTCGGCTAGGTACCCGTTGCCCCAGAGCTCCTGGTCCAGCTCCAGCGCACCTATGATCGCAAGTAACGGCAAAATGTAGCCCAAGACGGTCAAGACCCCAGCCCAGAGCAACGCCCGGGGGAAAATCCGCTCCGGCTTCTCCACCTCCCCAGCTAGAGTGCTCGCATTGTCCCAGAAATTCAAGTTCCAGAACAGCGTATTGAAATACAAGGACCTGTCCATGTGACCTTGGTTGCCCACGAGCCAGCGCGAGGGCTTAATCCGGGGAATCGAAATCAGGGCCATGAGGATGAACGGGAGCAACGATACCGCTCCCAGCATGACCGCTGTCCAGCCCACGATCGAGAGCCCCGTGAAGTTCAAGAAGCTCAGGAAAACCGTGTAAAGCAGAATCCCCACGTCTCTGACCCGGCCGTGGCCAAAGGCCGGCAGGAGTATAGTGAGGTAGTCGAAGCAGAGCACCGGGAAGGCGGCATTGGTGATGACGCCCCTGATCCACCTGCACCAGCCCATGAGGAATCCCCAGAATGGTCCGAAGGCCATTTCCGCCCAAACCACGAAGCCGCCATCGCCCGGGTACGCCGTGGCCAGCTCCGCCGTCACTAGGGCCTCCGGGATGCTCCATATGAACGGGAAGATGATGAACCCCGCTATGGCCCACAGCGGACCAGCCGCTTGCACCGCTGGCTCTTCGCCGAACGGCCCCCCTGAGACTTCGAAGTATATCAGAGATATCAGCGGGATGAGCTTCAGCTTCTTCGTTTTCGATGCTGGAGGAGGTTCGATCCGTTGACCACCGGCTTCAATCATTTCATTTTCTTGATCTCCACCGCCATTCGAAGACCCACCCATCTAACTCCTGGAGAGTATTGACTTTTCCATTATAGTGAGAATGGAATACAAGTGCAAAATAATTGCATAATTGTTAAATCAGAGTAAAATAAAAATAGGAAGATGATGATAATTAACTTTTACTAAGATTTTATCTGATTTTAAGAAGGTAAATGATTATTTACATTCTTTAAAATTTTGTTTCTGTGCTAGAAAAACATTAAAAGAAGCTTTCCAAGATAACCATACTTTTTTTGAGTTAAGAGGTTAGGAAGGTTGGTAGTGTGACAAATATTTTGAAAATGAGCTCTAATATGGGTATAGGCTGGACAATTTAAGAGAAAATGTTTTTCATCTTCAACCTTTTTAATGTCACAAAGGTGACACACTCTTTCATCTCACGGCTTTGTTCTTATCTTAGCAATGCTTATTTTTTTCTTTACACTTGGCAAAACAGATAAATAATTTTGATCTTCTAGATTAGGGTTGATTACATTTTTATAATGCCTTAATTTTATTTTTTCCTATAACTCTTTATCACACCACATTTTCTCCTTAAATTTTGATTTGACTTTTTTTTTAATAGTATTTTTATTCAAGTGGTAGTAATATTTAAAATTGTAATTTTTTATTTCATTTTAAAATGAGAAATATATTCTTTAAATTATATCTATATATATGGTTATGCATTTTGTTATTTTTCCTTTTTAATTTTATGTCATTCTTGGATTTACAATGAGCACTTATAACTTAGATTAGAGGGACCAATTCCTTCTTGGAATTAGAGGTGTTATTTAATGAAATCCCTTCATTTTCAGATAAGGGATAAGGGTACACTTTTCATCTCAATATCCATGTGGATGTAAATGTCCAATTTTTTTTATTTAGATTTAGTGTCTTTTTCTCTAAAATATGAGTTAATGTATAAGGACAAGAATCATATAAATGTCCTAGAATATGACAAAAGGACAATGATTGTATAAATGTCCTAGAATATGAAAAATTCTACACTAAATATTGTATTCTCGTAATCCAAGATCTCAGTTCATCTAAAAAAAATTATTTGAGAAGCATTCTCTCGAAGACTCTTACGTGATCATATGTGCATACTCAAAATATATTTGTATGTAACTGCCCAAAGTATTCCCAATACTCTCCATCAATGAAATATCTAACTGCCCAAAGTATTCCCAATACCCTCCATCATTGAGATATCTCAAAATTGTAAGGAAGAATTTGGAAGATGAACCCAAACTAGCATTAGAGTAGCTTAAATGAAATTCTAGAAACCAAAGAATTATAAAAATTCACACTCTTCCCCAAAACTAAGGAACGTCCTCAAAAACCCATTCATAATCATCATGATCCAAAAAATGAACTATAAAAAACCCTTTAAAATAGAAAGATATCACAAAATTCTTGTCCAAGTTGAATGGATCCATTGGTATAAATCCAATGAAAAAGACCAATAACCATTAAATCCACAAATAATAGCATTTGATTCATATTTTTGATGTAGTTGAATGATCTCTCCATTGTGATCTCCACAAAAATCTCATCTTCCACTTTATCTACTATATTAGCACCAGTTAAAGGAAAAGTTCAAGCAATGCATTGGGATCTCCACCAAAATCTCATCTTCCACTTTATCTTGAGTAAAGGAAAAGTCCAAATAATTATAGTAAAAGATATTTTATTTTATTTTTTACCACATTCTTAAAAATAATTAATTTGAATTTGAATAGATCTAAAATTCTCTAACTCTCTAAACTTTCTTCTAATAAGTTAGATTTCATAGAATTTCAATAGAAGATAAAAACGTTGCTTACTATGTGGAATTGACACCCATCCCAATATAAAACAAAAGATAGCTAAACACATAGTGAACCAGATTTATGTAGGATATTAATAATGCAGATTTTTAATCAAAATAAAAATAAATATATTTATATTATATATAAAAATATAGAGAATAGAAATGGATATATTCTTTTATATAGATATCCATATTGAATTGATGAAAAGAATGCAGACTTTCCGTATGTATAAAAAAATATAGAGGATGAAAGTGACTATGTTCTTTTATATACATATCCCCTATTCAATTGAATTGATGAAAAACATAAACAATTATAAAATATGCTTCCAATCAGAATAATAGACATGTATCCCTTCTCCTCCAATGGCAATAGAGGAAAGCACGTTCGTGGAAGCGTAAATGAAAAGATAGCGATCAACCTGCCACCCACGTGAAATGAGTTTTATAATTGCATCTTATTTTATTTTTTATTAAATTGGGAGCGTGAGAAACGGGGTCTTATTATTTCAGCGGTTCCTTCATTGTCAAAATTTGGTTGATTGGAATTGTGAATGTTATTTGATTAAAATCTGGTTGGTTGGAATTTATACTTTAATAATAATAATAATAATAATCTATTTTTAAGGTCACGGCCAAGCCAGCACACCAAATTGGTGTATGAGACCTCCTTGTTTGTGAGACAAGGGACCCCCTCCGTCCAGCGATTTGACTGGTAAAGTCTACGAAGGTAGGGTATGTATTTTGGATTAATTTTAGTAATTGTAAATTATATTTTAGATTAATTTTGAATCTTTGAATTTATTTAAATATTCAAATTTGAAATTTAAAAAATGTAAATTGTAATTTTAATAATTCTTTATTTTTTAAATTTTCATAGATATAGTTTTGGGATGTAGAATAGTCGAAAATAGAATGTACTGTTAAAGTGGTCTCTTATGTAAAATCATACTTTGTATATTGTATGTAAAACGGTGTTAACATACCCAAAGATAATAATCCCCTTAAAATAATCATTCAAATAAACTCATACCTAATTTGGATTTCAAAGTTTCAATTGAGGAGACACTACTATGAAGTCTATATTCTGCTCTTGTATTTACAGCCATGTAATGTATTACCAATTTGGGTAAAATTGGTGGTGGTAGGTTCTAATTGAATGTGTGATGGTATTTAAGAAATCATTGTTCTTGATGTTTATAAAATTATTTTCAATGATAAGTATAAGAATATTAATATTTTGGATAAGTATAAAAATATTAATATTTTGGAGAAATATAAGAATAATGAGTGGAATGAAACTTTGTATAGTATTTATTTAAAAAAATTAAAAAACAAAGTTAATTCAACTTTGAATCTTAACTTTTATGTATTAATAAAAAACAATTAAAAGAATGATAATGTAATTGTAAGATAAAGATGTATAATTTAATAATTATTTAATATTTTTAGATTATTATAAAAATAATGAATAAAATGAACTATCTACTTTTGAAAATTTATTTAAAAACAAAAAATAATAAAATCAATTCACAAGTGAATCCCAACAAAGAAGGAAGACTTGGCTAAATAATCATTTAATATTTTATATCATTATAAAATCTCAACAAAGAATGAAACCTTGGCTCAATAATGAGTTAATATTTTACATCATTAGAAAACAATGAATATATTGACTAAAAAATATTTAAAAACAAAAAATAATAAAATCAATTCACACATGAATCTCAACAAAGAATGAAGACTTGGCTCAAAAATCATTTAATATTTTACATCGTTATAAAACAATGAATACATTGACTAACTCAACAATCTTGATCATTATAAAAATAATAAATGGAATGAAGAATGTTATAAAACAATGAATACATTGACTAACTCAACAATCATAATCATTATAAAAATAATAAATGGAATGAAGAATGGTGTAGTATATATATTTTTTAATATTTTTAAAAAATAATAATAAAATTAATTAGATGAATCTTATGAAGATTTGGCTAATATATTAGATTATAATAAAAATAATAAATTGAATGAGTAATTGTTTAGTATTTACTTAAAAATAAATTTAAAACAACAAAGAATGAAGACTTGTTTTAATAATTATTTAATATTTTAGTTCATTATAAAAATAATAAATAGAATGATTAACTCAATAATCATGATTCTTGTTGTAAGGTCTTTGGCTAGAAGGGTGCGGGTACCCTCACCAAACTCCTCAAGGAGACGGAATTTGGGGTAGTTTTGGCACCCAAGAGTCGTACTAGTTGGACAAGTGGGCACCTTGGGTGTGCGAACACACTAAGGGGATTTCTCAAGCATGAGGCGAAGCATGGGGAACACCAAGAGCCTTGGGTTGTTCGACATGAGACGCATGCCAAAGGTTGGGGCGTGTTGGTCCCAAGGGATGTGAAGTTTGATGAGGGCATGGGTTCATGGGCGTGTCGATTCGTTTGGGTGCGTTGGTCCGCAATGGGGTGTGACACACTCAAAGGAAGCGAGAGTTCACAAAGGTGACGTTTGGAGTCCATATAAGAACACAAGGCACACAACCAAGAAGGCATAGTGAGGAGATAAAGATCATAACCAAAGTTCTAAGGAAGATTTGGACAAGGAGGGGCGAGCTCCCTCAAGGAGCCAAGTCGCTCCACATGGGAGTAATTGTGTTGCCTTGAGGTGATCCTATGGAAAGAGTTAGGGCGACCTTCTTTGGGTTGAGTCTAGCAACAAGTAGGGCGACTTTGGAGTTTGGGGAAGTCTTGTTGTAGGTTTATGTGAGGCATGCTATGAGACAAAACCGAAGGTCTATGTGAAGTCTTGTGACAAAGAAGAGACAACAAGTATGTGGTGGGCGCACGTCTAGGGTGCAGTGTAAGAGTTGTTGCGATGAATGAGTCTTAGTGTGATGAGTTTGTGTATGAGTGTCTTGGTGAGGTGATGTGAGTCATGTGACTTTGCCCATGTTTTAAACCAAGCCAGTAGTGCTCATATTGTAACTGTTTCACAATAATAAGACTTACCCGAGCGTTAGGCATGTCTTGTGCCACCCACACTATATCTGTGTGTCTCTTGTTTGTTTCACATGTTCACGGATGTATGCTTAAATGGCTAAGTGTTAAGTTGTTGACAAGATTGTCTAATTATACAAGTGGGTTGCACTAGAGTAGGAGTGTGACTCACCCGTAGCCTAGAACGGAGAATGGGCATGCATTAGGTGAAGAGGTGTAGTTTGGACAAAGTGTTGTTGGTGTTTCCAAGAAGGTAAGTAAGAACCGTCATAATGTTGCAGTGTAACGTCCCCTTCCAATTGATCATGACAAAGGATGACTTAGTAGCCTATACAACTCCCATAGGCTATAGTCAGTAGAAAAAGGGAGTCATGTGGATTTAGTTAGTGTCACTAGGTTAAAACATGACAAAATCCTAAAGTGAAATTAAATAAAAATAAAATAATTAACTACTTAAACATCAAAAAGTGATTTTTAATGTTTAAGTAAATATTGGAGGGGAAATAAGATAAAGGTTTGATTTGGTCAAAAAACAGAAAGATCTAGAAGGCTCAGAGGAAGAATAAAAGGAGGGATAGCCCCTCGCTTTATCATTGTGATTTGATTGATCTTTTGTATGGTGATGTTGGAGCCATTGTTTCATTAGGGTTTAGCAAAACCCTTCCATCTAGTGGTTTGGTTTCAGTGGTGAGACACCCACCCTAACTAAACAAACGGGAGACCCATTCTAGATTTCATTGGAGCTTCATTGGTAATTTATCTTCAGTTCAAGGGTGCAACAAAGAGTAGAGGAAATTCAAGGGATTCCCTATACGAGGAAGACACCATCTTCTTGGCAGGTTCATGGACTTGTGGTGGTTGATCCTCTACATATACAAGTTGTGACGATCGCAGTGGAAACTATGAGGATTTCCCAACTTTAGGAGGCCGCTAAGGTTCTTTAAAGGGGGTCGATACACATCCATGTAGACTTGGAGCAGCTGAGTGAGGACTGTGGAATTTCTAGTGGTCATTGGAGCTGATAAAAGGGTTAGATCCATTCACTAGTAGAGTCATGGGACTCGTTAGGGAATTGTGAAGCAGACCGAGGAGAATATAAGAAGTTGTGAGTGGATTTTGGTAGGTTGAGTGGGATTTAGTATCAGGACGAGTGAATTGGAGGGTGTCATGGCACTTGGGAGGGATGATTGGGGTCCCTTGGGGGTTCTATCCCCTCCTCTTTTGCAGTTCGTGTGACTGGAGGTACCAAGGAGGAGTTCTAGGGAGAATTGAACTTCCTTTGTATGCAGGATCTTGTGGCGGGGAGGATTTGGAGGAGATACATTTACTTGACAAGAGTTTTAGCAGGTAGTATATCTATTGGAGGACACTTGGATCACACCAGATTCTGGTTAGCAGTGCTTTATTGTTGTATTGCAGCTACCTTGCGCCCATTAGATTTGTGTGTTAGGAGTATTTGTTGCTATCATTACAACCATTAGAAATCTTGTATTGCTAAGGTTTGGGGTTGCACACCATAATAATACGTTATGGTTATCTTCTCTATTTTCTATGTAGTTGATGCATCTGATATGTTTGGTAGTGCTCCTATTCCAACTATTAGTAACAATTAACTTGTTAGCACATAGAATTGTAGGGGGTCAAAAACAATTTCGTTTTGTTTTATTTGGAGTCATAGGGTTTTATATGTCTTAGGTTTTGGGTCTTTTTGTTGGCATACTTCAAATTTTGATTTGTATAAGCAAAGCAATGTTTAGCCTTGGTTTAGAGTTTTTATGTCATAAGATTATTCATCATGAAAAGGATAATGGTCCTTATGAGTCACACTCTTGATATTTAAATCATCACCATGACATGTCCTGCCTCCAGTTGTACACAAGTTTTCATTTTGTCACTTTCCAACCGTTTATATGTCAAGTCAAAAGTCAGATGTATATGATACCAACTCACTAGGAAAGTTCACAACGTACTTATGCGTACCTCATGCACTAATATTTCATTATTGCAACTAAGAAAGTGGGGAATTTTATGGTTTCAATGCTTTCATTTAATTAGATTTTCAATAATTTTGTTACAGAATGTCTAATAGTTTCCTTGAAGTGTGTGATTTGATTGTGAACTTGGCGTTGTAAACTAGGCGCTGCAGACTGGGATTGTTGACTGGATGAAGAAGATCATCGAGTTTGGATGACCCTCAAATAGATCAACTCAGATTCACAAGCATCAACATCAAACCAAGGTGTATCAGGCAACTCAAGAATGTCTACAGGCAGAACAAAACCCACCAAGCTGAAATCAGAAAATTGAAGGCATAGTTACAACCTTTCAGAGAAGAAGTGGCAAAGACAAACTTAAACATGTTGTTCAAGGTGGCTATCGGAAGAAGCTCTAGAACAAAAAGATAAATACAAAGGATATTCCAAAACCAAAATCATTTTTTTATAAGTTTTTTTTTACATGATTTTACAACATTTAATGATGGTTATGAGTTTTGAGCTAGACTTAGCATTTTTGTGATTTTCTCCAAGGATATATCAAGATAATGAGTTTGTTGCATGTCTAGAATATTGGTAGAAGTTTTAATCTCTTGAAGCTTTTACAAAAATCTAAACAGGATGTTGTAGGAAATTTCACAACGCTTGGACTCACTGGCGCAACGAACTGGTAATCTATGACAGTTTGTAAACAATTAGCACACAATAGAGTCATGTTTTGATCAAAAATTTTGAATTTCAATCTGGTTTCTTCTAAAATTTGGTGTGGAGAAGCCACATATTACCATTGAATTGATGACACAAAATCATCCCGACCCAGTTCGTATTTTGGGAGAAACATCAAAATAATCACCTATAGGAAAGTTCGCAGTGCATGTTGTCAAAGGTGCTACGAACTCTAACAGTCTGACAAATCTGAGCTAAACTGTCAGGGAAGGTTCAAATGGTTTCCTAGGATTTATTTGGACATGAGGGAAATGTGTTCCATCTCTACATCAAGCAACATGACCTGTTTCAAAAGGCATTTATCACAATAAACAAGATCCCCAAAAATAGGAATTTGTTATGTTTTTGTTGGAATCTTTTGTAATAGACTCCTAAATGGAGGATGATCCTATGTAGATCCTTGGTTTCGACATACTTAGGGTAAAGAGATATCATTCACTATATATGAAAGACATTTTGATAAGGAAAGGGTTGGATTCATGATCCAAGAGAGGAGAGAGTTGGACGAGCAGTTTAGTTGCTCATTTGTAAGCCTGAGGGCCTGTTTGTAATCAACATTTCTTCCATTAAAGATTCATGAGAGTTGTTTATCAGATTGTCCTCTTTGTTTTCCCATTTCTTTTTTATATTCTTTCTTGAATATATGGTAGGTTTTCAGGATCATAGCTACCATTGATTGATGGATTCATGAATAATAGAGGATCTGTTGTAGCTTTCTCATTAAATCATTGTTTATTGTTTAAGAAATCTTTATGTTGTTTGCATAAAGGATCTCTGTACAATGGATGTTTTTCCTTTTTTCATATTCATTATGCTTCTACTCATCATTATATATCCCTTTTGCCTGGTATACATTTTGATTTCCTTTTATCTGTAGGATGTTATGACTCCATGCCCAATGGAATGCCTCTGTAGACAGTTTGTTGCCCTCTCCCTTTATTTCACATTCTTTCTTATCCAAATACTCAAACCAATTCAATCCATTTATATTCTGATGGGAACTAGGCTTACACCTACAACAGTCTAGGTGTACCTTTTAGTGCTAACATTTTTGGCGCCATTCCCGAGGACGAAAATGAAGTAATCTTCCATGGGAAAATGACATAGAATAGATCCAGTCTTTGATGGTGAACAAGGCTTGGTCACATAATAGAGACTGCATCATTCACCTGATGACTCCACTCCATGAAGAAATAACTTGTTGGCAACTTCACCGATACATGATGAAAATGGTAATGGATGTTATCCTTGCTCAAAGGTATGCATTTTGTGATTTCTCAAACATAGTTGGTTTTCCACATCCACTACCTACTATAACTGAATGGGATGACTATCTTCCCAGATTTAGAGGAAGCAAGTATGATCATCCCAATGAGAACTTATTAAATTTTCATAGATGCATGCTTGAACATGATTTTGTTCATGAGGATGTCCTAATCAAGATGTTCAGATTTTCTTTAGAAGAACATGCTAGTGAATGGTGTCAATCCCTCCCCAATGATATAATTCATTCTTTGAAGGAGTTTCTCACTATTTTTCATCATCATTAAAAAAAAAATTATCCGGTTGATATTCTTTTTGAAAACTGTTGTAAATAATTTGAACCCTACATCCAACATTCAATTAGTATTCCTTTTGGTTATAAGGATGTTGGTGATAGCAACATTGTAGACACATTTTTCCTTTATTCGAATATCTCTATAAGTTTTGACTATGATACATAAGATGCCCTGAATTATGATAAATATCAAGTTGTTGATATGCATCCAACATCTCGAGAACATCTTGAAACAAAAAATTATGAAGACGAATATTCTAAATTTTTTTACAATCAGCCTATTTTTTATGAATATTCTAATGATGATGATAAGAAAAAATTCTTCATGACATCTTTGGAACCTCTCAACATTATCCTTATATATGATGTTTATGAATATGATTCTTGGGAATACAATGGAGGTGAAAAGAAAGAGCTCTAGAAGCAGTTGATCATGCCTTTATCAACAAATGATGACCATCAGATTGCATAAATTAGTTTCATGAATGGAGAACACAACATTGTCAAAGGAGTAGTTTATATGCACAGTCAACCCATTTATTTTGAAAATAAAAAAGAGGTACTCTCGTATGATTTTGATGATCCCATGGCAAGATATATGGAGTTGTATTGGGGTCATCATTCTTATATTTCTGACTCCATAAAGGAAGATTTCCATAGTTGTAAGAATGGGCAGATAGTGCATTTCTTTTTATATTCTGTAGTCTTGTCAGCTATATATATGCTTAAACATGGAAGTAGATTTCAGTTTGTGATCCAGTTACCTGAATGGTTGTATTGGTTTTACCATATCACTTGAGCAGGAAACAAAATTGGCTAGAAGTAGGAGTGTGCATAAATAAGCTTGCCATGGAAGTATTTGGTTTATAGTTTGAGTACAACATTCAATTTGCATTTGTCTTGCAACAGTATGTTTTGGTTTCAGAATAAGTTATAAAAAATTGGAAGGAGGTGAAGGACTCCATAGCCCAATGGATAAGGCACTAGAAGTGAATGTTCTTGGATCCTCACAGGGATGTATCCATCCATTGTGGAGCCAGATTTTAGCACATAGAATTGTAGGGAGTAAAAAACACTTTGGTTTTGTTTTATTTGGAGTCATAGGGTTTTATAAGTCTTAGGTTTTGGGTCTTTTTGTTGGCATAACTCAAATTTTGATTTGTATAAGAAAAGCAATGTTTAGCCTTGGTTTAGATTTTTCATGTCATAATATTATTCATCATGAAAAGTCTTGATCTTTAAATCATCATCATGACATGTCCTGCCTCCAGTTGTACACAAGTTTTCATTTTGTCACTTTCCAACCATTTAGATGTCAAGTCAAAAGTCAGATGTATATGCTGCCAACTCACCAGGAAAGTTCGCAACGTACTTATAGTACCTTGTGCACTCATATTTCATTATTGCAACTAAGAAAGTGGGGAATTTTGTGGTTTTCAGTGCCTTCATTTAATTATATTTTCAAGGATTTTTTCACAGAATGTCTAACAGTTTCCTTGAAGTGCGCTATTTGATTTTGAACTTGGCGTTGCAAACTGGGCACTACAAACTGGTGTTGTAGACTGGTTGGAGAAGATCGTCGAGTTTGTATGACCCTCAAATATATCAACTCAGGTTAACAAGCATCAACATCAAACCAAGGTGTATCAGGAAACTCAAGAACAAAACCCAACAAGATGAAATCAGAAAATTGAAGGCATAGTTACAACCTTTCAGAGAAGAAGTGGAAAAGAGAAACTTAGACATGTTGGCCAAGGTGGCTACCAGAAGAAGCTCCAGAAAAAAAATATAAAGACAAAGGACCTTCCAAAACCAACATCATTTTTGTATAAGTTTTTTGTTACATGTTTTTACAACATTTAATGATGGTTATGAGTTTTAAGCTAGACTTAGCATTTTTGTGATTTTCTCCAAGGATATATCAAGATAATGAGTTTGTTGCATGTCTGGACTCCTGGTATAATTTTTAGTGTCTTGAATCTTTTGAAAAATTCAAAACATGCTGCTATAGGAAATTTCGCAATGCCTGGACTCACTGACGCTACGAACTAGTAATTTATGACAGTTTGTAAGCAATTAGCACACAAAAGAGTCATGTTTTGATCATAGATTTTGAATTCCAATATGGGTTCTTCTTAAATGTGGTGTGGAGAAGAACCATATTACCATTGACTTTCTGACAAAAAATCAGCCCGACCTAGTTCGTATCTTGGGAGAAAAGTCAAAATCATCACCTACAGGAAAGTTCACAACGCATGTTGTTAAAGACGTTGTGAACTCTAACAGTATGACAAATCTGAGCTATGGGAAGGTTGCCATCTATCAGGGAAGGTTCAAATGGTTTCCTAGGAGTTAGTTGGACATGAGGGACATGTTTTCCATCTCCAGATCAAGCAGCATGACCTGTTTCAAAAAACATTTATCATAATAGACAAGATCCCCCAAAATAGGAATTTGTTATGTTTTTGTTGGAATCTTTTCTAACATACTCCTAAATGGAGGAGGATCCTATGTATCTCCTTGGTTTAGACCTCCTTAGGGTAGAGAGAGATAATTCAATATATATGAAAGATATTTTAATAAGGAAAGGGTTGGATTCATGATCCAAGAGAGGAGAGAGTTGGAGGAGCAGTTTAGTTGCTCATTTGTAAGCCCAAGGACATGTTTGTAATCAACATTTCTTCCATTAAATATTCATGAGAGTTGTTTATCAAATTGTCCTATTTTTTTTCCCATTTATTTGTTATCTTATTGCTTGAATATATTGTAGTTTTGAGTATCATAGTTGCCATTGATTGATGGATTCGTGACCAACAGAGGATATGTTGTAGCTTTCCCATTAAATCATTATTTATTGTTTAAGCAATATTTATTCTATTTGCAGAAAGGATATTTGTACAATGGGTGTTCTTCCTTTTTTCATATTCACTATGCTTCTACTCATCATTATATATCCCTTTTGTTTGGTATACATTTTGATTTTCTTTGATCTGTAGGATGTTGTGACTCCATGCCCAATCGAAAGCCTTGGCAGACAATTTGTTGCCCTCTCCATTTCTTTCCCAGTCTTGTTAATACAACTACTCAAACCAATTCAATCCATTTATATTATGATGGGTAATAGGCTCACACCTACATTAGTCTAGGTGTGACTTCTAGTGCTAACATAATCATCAACATTAATACAAAGTGTTTACACAAGAGCCATAATAAGCTTTTGGAAAGTAAACATAATATTCTAGCCTAGTCTAGTTGGGAAATTACAGTGGTATCAGATTTGGTTATCTTTCCATCCTGTTATTTCTTGATACATTGATGCCAAGGAAAACTAGAGGACATGGGGGACAACCCATCCCAATATAGGAGTCATCAAAAGAGGTAGAAGTAGGAGTTATGGGGTATCATAATGAGAGATTTATGGGGGATCATACTGAGAATAGGACCTTACAGTTGTTAGAAACCATAGCCATTGGGAAACAACAAATGATGAGGTCATGAGATCTATTAACACAAATCATGACACAATTCATTAATGGAAACCAAGTGAATATAAACCATGGAGGGGGCCAATGGGAACCATGCAAAAGGGAGCCACCGAGGAGGTAGGGATCATGCAGAAGGTCACAATACCCACATTCAAGCATAGAGTATCCTACAAACGGTTAGTATAAAAGTACTAAGACCATTATTGCCACCATTCCTTGAGGATCGGCCTATAAGAGCACATGAATAGTAGGAGTCGACTGTCGCGGTCAACACCTACTTTACAGAGTATCAGTTGCTAGAAGAAGGGGCCCATGAATCCATTCCTTACAATGACTACTATAACCTCAAGATGAGGAACAAGCCTAGGATGGGCCAAAGTTAGCAGAATTTTGATCTTCTGCACAAATTGGGGAAGTTGATTATCTCATATTTTGATGGATCTAACAGGTGCACAACCTGCGTATGGGTGCATAAGTTGTACACTTACTTCCATCTTAATATGATGAAAGAGGTTGAGGAAATTAATTTTTCCACCCTACCCTTGGATGGAGAAGCTCGTGAGTGGTGGTACTATGGGCTAGTGATGTTAGGGCATGCCAAAATCACTTCATATGAGGATTTCACTCAGAGGTTGATGGACAAGTTCGATAAAAAGGATCTTGAAATTCACTTCAAGGAATTGGCGCAATTGAGGCAGACAAGTACACTAGAGGATTATGTCACAGAGTTCCAATGGATGTAAGTCACGGTGACTGATATTTCTAAGCAGAGGATGATGATGTTATTCATTGAGGGCTTGGATGAGCTCTTGAGAGGTTGGGTGAAGTATTTTAGGCCAAACACACTATAATAATCTATCATGAAGACCCGATATATGGCACACACAACCCCCAAAAGGACACCAACAAAAACCTTTATTCCACAAAAATTTTAGGTGTTGAAGCCTCCTCAAAAGCCATGCACAGGGAAGGACAGGATGGATGAGGAGACTCAGAGAGAGTTGAGGACAAAGAAGACTTGATACATTTGAAAAGATTCGTGGAAACCGGGTCATCAATGTATGGGAAAAGTTAAGGTCCATTACATTGAGGTGCTTTCCAACGAGGAGGATGACAGTGATGATGAGATAGCTCACTTATAGGACAATGGACAAGGCAGTGGTGAGCCACCACATATTGATACTACAAAGAAGGCTCAATTGAAGGAGGCCGCTAAGGGAGTGACCATTTCCACACTCTCAGGAGTCCCCAAATATTACACCTTCAGGGTCAGAGGCATTCTGCATGGGAAAAGAGTTACAATGTTGATTGATGGTGGGGCCATCCACAACTTCATTGATGCAACACTTGTCACCATGAGACACATCCCTGCAGAGGACTTCGAGGGATTCAACGTGATAGTAGAGTATTGGTACAAAATGATGTGTACTTAGAGGATCAGGGGATTGGATGTAAAATTGGGCAACTATACATTGACCGATGACTTTTGTGTCGTGGATTTGGCAGACACCCATGTGGTGTTAGGATTTTAGTGGGTGTACTCATTGGGATATATCCACATGAACTATCAGGACATGAGGATGGAATTCAAGGACAAAAGTGGTCAGCGAGTCATTCTAAGAGGTATGTCGACAGGTGCCCCCAAGATCATGTCTAACCAACACATGGAGGACCTTTTTAGAAATAGGGATGTGGATTTCACATAAGAGTGCTTAATCACCATGGAGAAACCATCATATGATCATCAACACTATCATGGGGAGATATCGACATTGATTGAAAATATTGACAAGTTATTTAAACCACTACCAGTAGGGAGACCACCTGATAGGGGATTTAAGCATGTCATTAAACTAGAGGAAGGGGAAAACCCTTGATCACCACACCATACAGGCACCTGAAGAAGTTTAAGGACAAGATAGAGATGGCCATACATGAGTTGTTGGATATGGGACACATCAAGACTAACTCTAGTCCCTTTGCCTCTTCAGTAGTATTGGTAAAGAAGGATGGCATGATGAGGATGTGCATCGACTATAGGGAATTGAACAAGAAGACCATCAATAAATGGTACCCAATACCTAATATCGATGAGATGATAGACGAGCTACATGGGGCAGTGTACTTATCGAATATTGATCTTCGATCGAGGTACCATCAGATCAAGGTTAGAGAGGAGGACATCCCTAAGAAGACATTCAAATGTCACTACGAGCACTATGAGTTTCTATTCATTCACTTTGGTTTGACTAACACACCAACCACCTTCCAGTCATGTAAAAACCATATCTTCAACAAGAAGTTGAGGAAGTTCTTACTAGTATTCTTTGACGATCTAATGATCTACAAAAATACTTGGGAGGAACTTCTAAGGCACGCCGATGATATTCTAAGCATTATGGAGGAGAATTCATTGTTTTCCAAAGAGGAAAAATGTGAGTTTGGGCTAACAAAGATCCTCTATTTGTGGAACGTGATTGGCATTGAGGGAGTGAAGGTGCATCAGGAGAAGATCCAAACGATTTTATATTGGAACTCCCTGATCACTTACAGAGCTATGAGTATTCTTCAGGATATGAAACTATTACAGGTGCTTTGTGAAATGATTTTCATAATTGGGTGTTCCACTGACAGACCTCACCAAGACGGGATCATTTAGATGGTCAGAGGAAGCACAGGTGGAATTCGATAGGATGAAAAAGGTGATGATCACCTGCCTAGTATTAGCACTTCTAAATTTCTCATAGCCATTTGTACTAGAGTGTGCCACATCTGATGAAGGGATACGGGTAGTATTGATGCATAATTGACACCCCAAAACCTTCGAGAGTAGGAATTTTAGGAAGCTAGAGAAGCTCTATTCTATATATGACAAGGAGATGTTGGTCATCATGCATGCATTGTCCAAGTTCAGACAATACCTGGTGGGAGGATGGTTCTTGGTTAGGAATGACCACAAAAACTTGAGTTACTTCCAAGAGCAATAAGACTTGAATGAGAGGCAACATAAATGGGTGAGTAAGGTACATGCATATGATTTTGACATTGAGTATATAAAGAGGAAGAATAAAATAGTTGTTGAATCCCTATCCAGAAGACATGCAACCTTCTCCATGATAGATATTTTAGCGGACTGGAAGTCTATTCTCTTGTTGGAGTACTTCAAGAATACCTTCACCTGTGAGATGATGGAGGGAATTATTCAGGGTGATAAGTATAGGGTAGTGGATGGCATCATCTACTACAAAGAAATGATCTATCTTGTCTCTAAGTCCACACTCAAGAATAATATTTTGAGCGGAGTACATGACGCACCAATAGTGGGGAACCCGGGTTATTTGAAGACCTACAGGTAGGTGAGAGACAGATTCTATTGGAAGGGTCTCAAGGAGGATGTGCCTCGATACATAATGGAATGCATGAATTGTCAGCATAACAAGCCAGAGCTTACACATCCTCCATGACTACTTCAATTGTTGTCAATTCTAGAGCAGAAGTGGGAAAGCATTTCCATGGATTTCATTATAGGGTTGTCAAAGGTACAAGGCAGGGATTGTATCTACATGGTGGTAGACAAGATGACCAAATATGCACACTTATTTTCCATTCCTTTAGAGTAAATCACATCTAAGGTAGCAGTCATATTCTTCATGTAGGTGTTCATACTACATAGTCTTCTGACGAACATAGTCAGTGACCGAGATAACGGGTTTCTCAACGCATTTTGGCAGGAGATGTTCAGGTTATCCAGGATGGAGTTGACACCTAGTACCAACTATCACCCCTAGATAGATGGACATATCGAGATAGTAAACAAATGGATTGAGGGGTATCTGAGGAACTATGTGTTAGGATATCATAAGACGTGGATAAAATGGTTTCATCTCAGGGAGCATTGCTACAACACCACTCATCACATGTCCATTGGGATGAGTTCATTTAGGAATTGTATGGATGTGATACCCCATCATTTGTGGATTTGGAATTTGGGGAGAGTAGATCCCCCAAGGCCAAAGATTGGTTGTAGGAGAGATATGACATATGGAGAGTCTCGAAGGATAATTTACAGGTCGCTCAGAATCAGTATAATATGTATGCAGATAGGCACAGGGTAGAGTGAAACTTTAAGGTTGAGGACTCAGTCTTTCTTCGAGTGCAGCCTTATTGAGAGTCTTCGCTAAATAACAATGGCATAGAGAAGATAAAGACTCGTTTCTATGGACCCTAGAGAGTGATCAGGAGATTCAGAGAGATAGCATATGCGTTGGAGCTACCATAGGGTAGTTGGATCCACAATGTCTTCCATGTATATTTCCTCAAGAAGGCGTTGGGACAAAAGGTCACCAATTCAACAAATCTTCTTCCACCATATGAGGAGGAACAATTGGTTCTCACTCCCAAGCAAATTATTGATGTTAGAGAGAATAATTTGAGGAGTATAGTCATTCGAGAGTACCTGGTCATACGAAGAGGTTTTCCCATAGATGATGCTACTTGGGAAGGAGAGTAGCTCTTACAACACCTCAATTTAGAGTTGCTTGGGGATAAGAATCCTTGGGAAGGGAGGACTATAATTTCCCCTTCCAATTGATCATGATGGATGATGACTTAGTATCCTATACAACTCCCGTAGGCTATAGTCAACAAAAAAGGGAGCCACAGGGATTTATTTAGTGTCACTGGGTTAAAATATGACAAAATCCTAAAGTGACTTTAAATAAAAATAAAATAATTAACTACTTAAACATCAAAAAATGATTTTTAATGTTTAAGTGAATATTGGAGGGAAAATAATATAAGGGTTTGATTTGGTCAAAAAAGGGAAAGATGTAGAAGGCTCAGAGGAATAATAAAAGGAGGGACATCCCCTCACTTTATCATTATGATTTGATTGATATTTTGTATGTTTCTCTTGGAGCCATTGTTTCATTAGCATTTAGAAAAACCCTTCCATCTAGTGGTTTTGTTTCGGTCATGAGATACCCACCCTAGCTAAACAAGCAGGAGACCCATTCTGGATTTCCTTTGGAGCTTCATTGGTGATTTATCTTTAGTTCAATGGTGCAGCGAACAGAGGAAAATTGTGGGATTCACTATAGGAGGACGAAATCATCTTCTTGGTATGTTCATGCACTTTTGTAGGTTGATCTTTGACATCTACAAGCTATGACAATCTCAATGGAAACTGTCATAATTTCCCAACTTTAGAAGGCCACTAAGGTTCTTTAAAGGGGGTTGATGCACATCCCTGCAGGACTGGAGAAGCTAAGTGAGGACCATGGAATTTTGAGTGGATACTGGAGCTAATAAAAGGGTATGATCCCTTCACCATCAGATTCATGGGACTCGTGAGGGAATTCTGGAGAAGAATGAGGGGAATATATGAAGACATAAGTGTATTTTGGCAGGTCTAGTGAGATTTAGGATCATGCCGAGTGAACTTGAGGGTGTTGTGGCACTTGGGAGGGTAGACTTGGGTTGCTTGGGGGTTTCACCCCCTTCTCTTCTACAAGTCGTGTGACTAGAGGTACCGAGGAGGAGTTCTAGGGAGAACCAATCTTCCTTCGTATGTAGGATCCTATGGCAGGGAGGATTTATTGGAGATCCATTTACTTGTAAAAAGTTTTAGCAAGTGGTCTATTTATTGGAGGATACTTCACATCACACCATATTCTGGTTAGTAGTGCTTTATTGTTGTGTTGCAGTTGCCTTGCATCCATTAGATTTGTATGTTAGGATTATTTATTGTTTTCATTGCATACATTAGAGATATTTTATTGCTAAGTTTTGGGTTTCACACCATAATAAGATGCCATGGTTATATTCTCTATTTTTTGTGTAATGGATGCATGTGATATGTTTGGTAGTGTTCCTATTCCAACTGTTTGTAAGAATTAACCAACAACATTAATACAAAGTGTTTGAAAAATTTATACAAGAGCCATAACATTTTTTTGGAAAGTAAACATAATATTCCAACCTAGTCTAGTTGGGACATTACATCCATGCCCTCAAGAGGTGCACAATCGCAAGGTTTGTGTAGGCATGTAATGGGGACATGAAAAAATGGTATCAGAGATGATTTTGGTGAATAAAATGACTATCTCTTCACCACTATCTTGATGATATATGGTATTAGATCATATTTGTCTCTTCACCACTATTGTGGTAAAAAAATTGGTGTTGAGGAGAAATTGTTGTGAAGAGAGTTTGGGCGCAAACTTGGTGAAGGCTCGGTAAGGTGGATTGACCTTTCGCAGAGATAGTCTAGGATTTGTCTTAGATGGTTTTATTTGTGACAGAAGTAGGTGCCAAACCTGTGTTCATACCTTGAGAAGACCATGTGAAAATTTTGTGGGGTGAAATGAGCACTTGGGCAAGGTGGACGATCGCAAGACTTGTCATAGATCTGATCGTAGGATTGATCGTAGAAATGATTTCATAAGTGATTGTAGATGGTGATCACAAAAGAGATTGCAGAAGAAATTGCAGAGGGTGATCACAAAATTGATCTCAGAGGGTGATTCCAAAAGTGATCGCAGAGGGTTATCTCAAAGGTGATCATAGCAGTGACCATAGAAGTGATGATAGAGGTTGATTGCATAAGTGATCCAGAGGGTGATTGCGGAACTAATCGTGAAACGGAGAATTTATTGGTTGCGATGAAGTGGATGCCCCTTTTTTCATACTCATAATAGGGCATATGTCCATGTGATGAGTTGAAGCACTTTGGTGAGTTGGTTGACATAGAACAGCCTCACCACAAGGCAGTTGGTTGGGCACATTTTCATCATGACATATTTGTATCACTGAGAACCATAGTTGAGTCGAGTTGGGTTGCTCAACGAGCGGGTCAACCACAAACTTCATATGAGGTATTTGTTTGTAGAGTTATGATATTCAGTTAGAAGTAGTATGGCTTAACAGTCGGGTAGTGTGTGTATGGTTCCTTGAAGAGGAAGTAGTCAAGGTGTGGACATGGCAGGACATTAGAGATGTGTTTGGTTGGTTTGTTTATGGGTTCAACTTCGTCTGAAAAAAACAAGGGGTACTCCCTGGTATATGGTCCCAATTAGACTATACACCATTTGGATTAGGAGTCTCATCTGGAATTTGGCCCGACTTCCATTTATTGTTGTATTTTGGTTATCGTACCGATTATGGTCTGATGTACTGATGAAGTGGGTGGATGCAATGTAGAGATGTAGATGAATACCATGTATGTAGAGACAACTAATCTATGCTAACGTATCCTATCTAGGATCACACTAGAGTAACTGGTGAGTTATAATGCAACCAAAACCTTACGCAACTTTTATATAGTTAGTTGTAACAAAAGAGGAAGATTGGAGACAAATACATATATATGTATATAATCATATTAGTCTAGATCAAAACAACGTATACTGTAATAACCCACAAATATCAAGAAATTGAAATATTCAAATAAATATCAATAAGTGCATAATGACAAAGATTGTATAAGAATTAGCCTACAACAAACAAAGCATTCTTACAGTCCATAGAAACAACAATTATCTTCACTTGAAGTAGTTCAAAGCTTCGAACCGTTTCTACACAAAATTACTTCTATAACATGTTGGCTCTGAGGGCTTCACAATATTCATTAACAATGTATAATTTCTCGAAAACGTTCTTGGGTCTATACAATGCTTGAAAATCCAAAAGTTCTTTCTAATGAGTTTCTACTCTATTTTATACAAAAAGCTAGTGCCCTATCGTCTTCCTATTGAAGAGGTTGTTACAAAAATGTTTATCTTCTCTATTCTAATGACAAGTGGTAGAAAGGATGAATTTTAAGTGGTTAGGAAAAAAATGAGAGAAAAATAGTTGTTTGTCCTTTCCCTATGAACTTTTGCTTCGGAGATAAGATTTCCAAACTTCCAACTAGTTATATAGTGACTCGATTCTCCTGTATGATAGTTGTTCCAATGTTGCTTTGTTCATGGTGATGTTGTCCTCAAGGGTGCTAATATCCTTCTCTAGTCTTTTCATGAAAGCATGTATCATAGTGTGAAGCTTCACTGGCTATAGCAGATGTTGGTCAATGAGATCGGTGGAGACAAAGGTTTTTGCTTCAAATATCTGTCTCCTTTGACTTGTGTTGTCTTGGACAACATTCACCAATTCTTCTTTGACCAAATTCTTCCCAAGTTCATCTAATATTGAGAGATGTACATTCATTATCAGTTCTTGGGAATCTTTGTGAGTCCTTGAACATATTGCCATCACCTTGGTTACTTCTTTATATGCCCTTTCCCCTACCTGTTGGTAATGATATAATGCGTACAGGTTTGTATTTCTACCTGATTTTGAGGGTCTATACAACTCAAGAGGCGCATCAATATTCTCTATTATCCAGGTATCAATGTCATCTATACCTTCACGGATAGTGTTGTATTTTGTCAACTGCATTTGTATCCAGTTGTTTTGGTCAATAACTATTGCAACCATATTTTGGAAGAGGCGTAGATTGGAATGCATGTCAATGATGGCACCTTCTAAATCATTCCTCACTTGTTCATCAATGGCCTTAAACTTGAGGAGACTTCTTTCATCAATCTTTACTTGTTGAAGCCTCTCTTCTAGCTCCCCGATCCTCACCTCTTTCTCTTCATTATGCTGGAATAGCCTTTGTATATTGTCTATAGTTTCATCCTTAAATGAAAATCTTGCCCTAGTTGTTGCCACAAGGTCTTCCCTAACATCTGTTGTGACAAGGACTTGAGTAACAATTGACAAAGGGGCTCCTTCTGTTGCTGGAAACTTTTTCACTCTTTCTTGCACAATTCTACCGGTTTTACTATCGTATGTGAAATTTCTTAGATCCAATACTTCGACTGATTGAAAAGGTTCCCAGGGCCTGATGCATAAACAAATGATCATTTTTTCTTCTCCTATACCTGTGCTGGACGTTCCAGGCATATCCAAGTCCATCGAGTGTGTGTCACCCTCTCTATCTTCTATATTCTTCTTCTGTCTTTCTTCTTCAAAAACTTTATCAACTGCTTCTTTTTTCGCTTTCTCTGCTAATTTTGATGCTACTCTTGCCACTTCTTCTAGCTCCTTTTCTTTTTCTTCGGCTTCGGCTTTACATTTTTCTTCATTTTCTTCCCTGGCCTTTTCTTTGTCTACTTCTATTTTTTGTTTCTTTTTAGCATCATTCCTCCTTTTCAACACCTTCTCTTTACTCTTCTCTTTTTATCTACTGGTTCTCCTTCCTCCTCTTATGCTGAACCTGAATGAGTTGAGACAGAGATGGGAGAAGATATATCAACATCATCTCGTTCTGCCTCTTTTCTGGTCGCCTCTCTTGTAGCTTCTTCATCCACAATCCTTCCTTTTGGCTTCCCCTGCCTGTTGAAAATGACTTTGTTGTAAGT
The DNA here is from genome assembly GCA_009831015.1 of Picea engelmannii. Lineage (NCBI taxonomy): Eukaryota > Viridiplantae > Streptophyta > Pinopsida > Pinales > Pinaceae > Picea > Picea engelmannii. Next base: position 247,841 of record ML789921.1, on the reverse strand, counting down.
TCTGGCGTTTTGATGCACCTCCTCTTCTTCCCATAACTTGGGGGTGAATTCATATGGTAGTCTCATTCTATTGAAGTGCTCTTTGATGATATTATTAGGGTCGTGCCTCCTGAATATTTCCTCTCCAAAGTGGTAGGAAAGTAATATTTCCACTTTTGTTTGAGCTTTCAGCTTGGTGTTCTTAAAGAAATAGTTTCCAATGTATAGAGGAAGTGGAGGCCAAATCTCTTTCTTTGATCTGTATAGAATTCCTTCGGCCCCATGTATGATAGTTTGTTAGGAATGAACCGAGGGAGTAAGTGGGTTGGTTTTATCTCACCATATATTATTATATAGGTATTGTTATCCATAAAATACCAGTCCTCGATCCTTCTTATGACTACTATGGATTTGTCTATCATATAAGGTGGGGAGGTGCAAAAGATAAATTCATACAATGGGGAAAGGAAGTGCTCACAGATTCTTTGATATTATGTTCGGTATTTGTGCTACCAAATCAGTTTGTAGTAGATGTGGATAGTGACATCAATAGGAAACCAAATCCATCCCATGTTTGGGTACCTGTGGGAAGTACACATTATGTTTAGGAGATATGAAGACATATGGAAACTGGGAAAGTTTCTTGGTTGTGCTTGTGTAACTGCAAAGATGGAAACATTGATGTTTTCAAACAATATGTTTTCCTAGTTGAATGAGACCCCCACATTTGCACAAAAATAAATTAGGGGCATGTATGATAGGGGAAAATGAGTTGCAATTAGTTCCCCATATAACCTACACAACATGGCCACCATATATTTGTAGGGTCTCCTTAAATTGGTCGTGGGGTACCAACTCTTGGGCTGATACTTGAATTGCTTATCTGCTTTGTACCATGCGGGAAATAAATCTTTCGGTGTAAGTTCCAACTCGCTGATGAGTTTACTATCCAGTATTTTGCTCCTAGCTTCAATATGATAACATTTATCTAAATCATTGGGTATGAATAAAGCTATAGGTTATTTTCTTGCATTACAAAAATATCAACTATTTATGTATATTTTCTTCAAAATCCAATAAATGACGTCTCCACAAGGGAAGACCATTGGATATTCCACCACCTTGAAAATTCCTTACTTTGTGATGTTCTTGAACACTTAGAGCTCATATGTCTCCTCTGCCTCCATAGAGAAGTTTGACTTCTTGAACATATAATATACTTCTCCCCATTTTAAGGTTTCTCCATCCTTCTCTAGAAGTCTCGACGTATCATCATATATTGTCCCGACAATTTCTACCTCTACTCTTTTTTGGGAGCTGCTAGATGGCTCAACCCATGTTGCTTTCGTTGTCTTCTTCCATGGTGACATGTCTCAACCTACAGAAAGGATAAATTTAGCGCATGTTATTTGAATCACATCTAAATGATTGGATAATCATAAGAATTATTGAAATTACCGAGGCATATAAAGCTTCTTTTTGTAGATGTTAGGTGGAAAGAAACTTATCTGATACAGATAAGAGGATTTAGAAATAAATGTTTTGATAAATATCGCTAGAATGGTGATCAGAAGAGTTAAAAATAACTCCTCCAATTGCATTGGAGGAGTTTGTAACAACTCCTCCGATGAGATTGCAAGAGTTGTTTCCAACTCTTTCGATGACATTTGAAAATACCAAAGAGGTCAAAGTGATTCCTCTGATACCAAAGAGGTCGGAGTGCTTAGGAGTAATTCCTCCAATCATATCGGAGGAGTTGAAAGTAACTCCTTTGATATGCTAAGAAGAGTTAAAAGTAACTCCTATGATAAGATCAAAGGAGTTATTTTCAATCGCTCTGAGCTATGCGGAGGAGATAACTTTAACTTTTTTGAATGCATCGGATAAGTTCCTTTGGAACCCAGTTAGGTATTTTTTCGCAAGAATGGGAAAGCAATCTAGGGAAAAACCATGACCAGTTTCGAGGAGGGTGAGGAAATCCTAGGAATTTATAGATCAAGGTTTTTATGCTTGGGGAGAGCTTGGGGGGCTTGCAAGGGTTAAGTGAAAGGATGCAGAGAAAGTCCATACCAGTGAAGGAGAAAAGGCTAACTGGTTGTGCATCCCGTGGCAAGGATCAAGTTCTAAATAAAACATAAGGTTGGCAAAGGGGGGGTGGTCAAGAGAGAAATGAAGAAGAGTGGGGGAATAGGATTATCAATCTAGAGAAAGGGAGTTAGGAAAAATAATAAACAAATACCTAACCCTATCCTAAAAAAAGGATGAGAGGAGAGGTAATATTACCTGGATTACACTGCCACATGGTGGATATGGATAGGTGAGAGCCTCGAATGGAGTTCATCTTGGCACGTTTATCCTCGGGTTTTCTCATTTACTTGAAATTGGTAGGATAACACTAAACCTAACCCCACTCCAGTTATATATCCAAACTCCCATTTATGGCATTAAATGTGGTGGTTTGGGTCAGTTTGATCGGAGGAGTTAAGAGAAAGTTCTTTGATCACTTCAAAAGCTGAGATAGTAGCTTTTGTGATGCGTTCAAAATATTTGAAAGTAACTCCTCCGAACATATCAAAGGAGTTAGAAGTAACTCCTCTAATATGATCAGAGGAGTTTCTCCCAACTATCATGATATCACTGCATATCAGAGCAAAACATAGGAAATATTTTGAACTATTCAGAGGAGTTTGAAGTAACTGCTCCGAACTGTTCGAAGGAGTTTGAAGTAAGTCCTCTGAAATTTTCAAAAGAGTTTGAAGTAACTCCTTTGAACTGTTTCGAGGAGTTTGAAGTAACTTTGTCGATTTTAAAATTTGGATTGCAATGCCAAATACTGATTGTTTTCCAAGTGAAACATCAGTTATCAAAAGAATCTTGAGATGGAGAGGTAGACTTATGAGGCTTTCTCTTAGGCTCAAAAAATAAGGGGCTCCATTTTAAGGGAGGTGAACAAGATCAAATGCAAAATGGAGGGTTGTAGTGCCTGTTACAACAAATGACGACACATTGGGAGAGGCCTTGGATCTTTGCAAGATGATGTCTATACATAGTTTTAGGAAGAGTGACCCATCATACAAAATCATAAGAGAGACAATATAGGTCCCATAACTTGCATATTGAAAAGGCTGAGTTGATTCAAAGAGGGGTGAGACCTTTTCTGATTAACATATTGCTTTCAAATTTATATCCAAATCTCATGGTAAATACATAAAAAGGAAGATGCAGGTATTAAAATAGAAACAAAACATAAAGAATGTTGAGAATATAAGTCATAATGCATTTCTCTAGTGTCACTCTCTTGCCAATGAGAATCCATAGCCCTGAAGGAGTCACCCCGGTGTCACAAGCCTTGCTCCACTGCCAGCGAGTGTCCATAGCCCCGACAAAGATACTTGCATGTCCCATGTGATATGGAAGGCCTTCACCAAGACTTTACCTTTTATAATATTTCATTCTCTTTTATTTAGAGATATTGGTGGATAGGGGGATTCAAGTTAACCTTTAAAGGAAGTAGGGATGACACATGTGATGGTGAGATATGCTAACTTGATTATAGATGAGAAAAATTCCTGAGTCATTATTCCTAGTCTACTACAAACATTTCATCTAGACCATTTTCATTTAGCTCGTATAGCTTAGCAATCTGTTTTTCAGTGCAATCTCTTCATATTGATAAGTTATGTTCCTCCACCAGATCTTGACTTGTGATAGTGTGTAAAGCTCTTGCATGTCTGGGGAGATATGTATATTTGACATCGTATCACATAGAGGTTTAGGCTACCTGCAATAGATGCACTACATTTATACATGTGACTTTCCTTAAGTTGCAAGAACTCGAAAATCACAAAGGTAGCCATCAATAAGAACAAAGAAAAATGCTAGTAATCAAGCATATAAAGAAAACAAACCTAACTAAAGAGAAAAATAAAATGAAAAACATAAACAAGATTTATTTATGTACAAGTGATAAACAAACTCAATGGCTAACTGATATATTGCTTAAGGACTTGGCCATTTATAGGGAGAGAGTCGACTTCCCCCTAAAGGTTTTGTATTAGAAAATTTCCTTGGACAATTTTTTCTTTAATGATATAGGGACCAAGCCAAAGCTATTGGAACTTTGAATGTTTCCCTTTATCTTCATGTGGCTTGTCCCATTTTAGGACTAAGTCCCCCACTTGGAAATCTTTCTCACCTGCATATTTCTTATCAAACCAACTCTTTATTGTTTTTTTATGAGCTTCAAACTTGCTTTTGGTTTTGCCACGTATTTCCTCAAGGTTCAACAAGGTATCAATACGACTTTGGATGACAGGGCATTCTCTGCCTCGAGACTATTGTGTAAGATGGAGGGAAGGTAGGTAGATGTTCAAGGGTAGAACAACTTCTTTCCCATACAAAAGAAAGTAAGGTGAAGTTCCAATGGAAGCTTTGGGGGTGACACGATTCTCCCAGAGATCATTTTGTAATGCATTGTGTCAGTTTCTTTAGTGATCAACTACAATTCGTTTAAGGATATGGATGATGTTCTTGTTTGTAGATTCTGCTAAGCCATTTCCTTGGGGATAGTAATTGGTTCAGTGTTTTAAAATAACCCCCTTTTCTAATGCATACTCAAATAATTCCAAAGATGAGAAGTAAGTAGCATTATCAAATACTAAATAGTTAGTAATTCCAAACCTCGTGATAATGTGTTTCTCAAGAAAATTTATTATTACTTCCTCATTCACTTTGACTAAAGGTATTGCTTCAATCCAATGTGTGAAATAGTCAATAGCGGTGATAATATACCTATGTTTCTTGGAATAATGAGGAATTATCTTACTAATGATATCAAGGCCCCATTGCTCGAACAGTTCTTGCGCTACTATAGGTTGGAGAGGCAAAGCGACTTTACATTCCCTCCCCACAACCTTTTGACATGCTTCACAGCTCCTTGAGTATGCATGAACATCCTTGAAGAGTGTGGGCCAGTAGTATTCTACTCACAACACTTTGTGGGTCGTTGTGTCTTCTGAAAAATGACCACCAGCCGGTCCATCATGCATATCTTTCAGGACATTATCAGAATCTTGTTTTTCGAGGCATCTGAGTAACACTCTATCATAATTATTTATGAACAAGATACCATGTAACAATTGATACTGTAAATATTTAAGCCGATGCAGAACCTTCTCTGTTGTTTAGAAGTTTCATAATTCATGTGGTAGAGCCTATCTTCCATGGGTGTCCTAGTTTAGAATCCCTTTTTATTCTGGGGCTCATGTTGTAAGTCTGTTTTTAGGCTTGGGGGTCCTGGTTAGTCCGAACATGAGTTTGTGTTTGAAATTCATGCTTCTTACTCTCTCTTGTTCTGGCCTTTTCCTGCACGACCCCTACATTACATGCTACTCCTCAACAACATTATGGAGTCCATAGTTAAGCTCTTTTCAGACTCCTTAAAATTGAAAATACTTTCGAGTGACATTGTTCCTTGTACACTCGTTAAATGGATATGAAGGAACATATGTCCAACACAAGTTTATCCCTTTTTTGGACTGGAAAATACTACTTACGAAAAATGAATACTTTAGTCTACGAGCTAGAAGAGTTCTCCTAAGTTGTGTTTTATACTTTTTCGCTACCAGGGGACTAAATTTATGAAAAAGGATGAAGGAGTCCATAGTTAAGCTCTTTTCAGACTCCTTAAAATTGAAAAGATAGCCGAGTGATCTTGTCTCTGTCACACTCGTTAAAAATGTTTTGAAGAGGCATTATTTCGGTATAAGTTTAACCATTTTTCGGATTGATTGAACTATATAAAAAAAAAGGAATACTCTGGCCCCAGTGACCAGAAGATTTCTCCTTGGTATGATTTTATTCTTTTTCGAGACCTGGAGACTAAAATTATGAAAAATACCATTATGGAGAATTGTACTTTCCAAAATTGAGTTGTAACTACATCTGCATATTGACTGCTTGTTCTTTTACGCCTATCGTCGGCTTCAACATGCTTTTGTTGAACCACTTTCCTATGCATTCCTATCATTTCCCAGCCTTGCATTTTATGCCTTTGCGACTCGATACCTTATCCCTGGAGGATAAATTCCTCCGAGTGTCCTTATCCTGCACATGCTTCCTTTCATTGAGCATAGGTATGTTACTTGCACTTTGGATCTAGTTTTCTTTCTCGTGACACTCGTTCCCTCCACTATACCATAAGAATTATTTTATTCTTGTTCAGGTTTCTTTAACATGAAAAAGACAAAAAAATAAAAAAAACCAAAAAGAATGGGAAAACATATATCTCTTTTGTTGGCATCAGTGTTGTCACCCTTGAACAAAGAACAATATTTCATCAGTATCTCATCATTTTGGGTTAGTATGGATTTAGGAGACTTTTTCTCACTTTGGGTTTTTTCTCCCCGGGTTGGTTATTCTTCCAACTATATGGAGCATTTGTTGATTCCTCCTGTGTCACAATGTATTCCAACTTATGGTCATCTTGCATGAGTCACATAATGTGTCATGCTTACATTCAAGGGAAAATTTTCAACCTAATGTGTCGGTCATTATGCAGTTTTCAACATAATGTGTTAGTCATTATGTAGTTGGCCTTTGACCTCAACCTTCCCAAGTTGAGTCTCATCATCACAAGTGTCAATCTCTTCATATGATCTCTTCCAAATATTTTTCTTTCCACCACCCCTCGTGTTGGATGATGGAGGATACCTTAATGACTTCCTTCCACTAGGTTCCCTCCCATCGACTTCAACACATAGTTCTCTAGGAGATGTATATAGAGATATGTTTGGTACCTTGGGGCTTGCAGTCATCAGTGGCAAGTTCCCTCGCTATTGACAGTGGGAATACGTCAATGTCTCTTGCTTGATAGTTTATACCAAGTGCTCAACGCCAGTTCATTTATTCACACTTATAAGATAGTACCATGGTACCTTGACTCCCATCATCATTATCGCTGGGTTGTCTCGCATTTGTTAACGATATACATCAATGACCAGTAATCAAACAATGTCTCATTGTGTTTGACCTCGACTCATCTATTCACATAGTGTAGACATGTACTGCGATGTATCATTGTGAAGAATTCGGGTGAAGTACGAGCATCACCTATTTTTTGCTCCGTCCCAACCCAAATGGTGCCACCTCATAGATAGTGGTACTTGCAGAGGAGAAAATTGTTCATTCTTTGTTCCAGATATCCTTTATTCTTGATTTTGAGACATTGCTCCACTATGTATCTCTTCATTTCTATGATATGATTTGACATGGATCCTCTTGTTGGCATGTTTATAGGAAGAGTGTGCTTGTCATTGATGTCAAGAAAAACAACAATGATGGCATACTGGAAGCAATGATGGAAAATAAGAAAGCAACGATGATAGCATCGGGAATGACTAGACTATGAGGAATTGTTGTTTACAAGCTCATGAGGATGAGTACAGGGCACATAGTTAGAGTTTCCAGATAGCGAGAGGTTATCATGAAGGTTGCAAGGAGTGAGCATAGGATTCCTTAGAATCCATGAATTTGCAGAAGGAATCAAGCTCAGGAGGGATAAAATGCTTGGAAGAGTTCAGAGGAAGGACGAGGGTTGAAGTCACCTCATGGAGTCAATCTCAGAAGGGTTGACATCGAGTCATTTGGCATGGAGCCATCGATAATCTAGAAGGATGATAGAGATCCCTAGAGAAAAGAGGAACTAATGGTTGTGGGTCGTTAGATCCAGTGGAGTTGCCAGGAGGATAAGCCCAGGAGTCTTTCAATACTCCAAATATCAGAAGGAATAGATTTGGACCATTGAATCAAGGAAATTCATGGGTCATCGATCGGACGAGTGCGTTGATTCGCAAATCAGGAAATCAGAGATAGGAGAAGCAAAAACTCATAAAGTTTGAGTTCTCGAAGGAGAGATATGGATCATTGGATCGAGGAATGTTGTGGTCCATCGATTGGACAAGAGAGGAGTTTGAAAATAGGGAAATAGAAGAAAGGAGGTGATCTAACTTTCAACATCGCGAAACACGAAGTCCGAATTCATAAAGAGAAGATATGGACCGTTGGATCACGGAGAGATTTGTACCATTGATCTAACGCAAGTTTAAGTTTGGGAATTGGAAGAAGGGAGGTGAGAGAAATTTTGACATCGCAAAGCATGTAGTCGTGAAACGTGAAGAGGAGGTCTCGACCGTTGGATCATGGAGAGATCTGGACCGTTGATCTGACACGACTGAATTTGGGAGTTTGGACCTTAAATAAAGGAAGTGATCTAACTTTCAACTTCGCTAAACGCGAAGTCCCTAAGTGCTTGGCCTCAAGTCACAACTGAGTTCACGTCAGTGGAGAATGAGAGGAAGGAGCTAGCATTGCTAGGATCCACCTCAGAGATATGGGGTTGTGAGAGTCGGGGTGACTCACAGCAGAACTTCCAAAGTGCGAAGTCGGATATCCCCCTTTTGGATAGGCATCTGATCACAGCTCGTGGTCACGTGAAAGGAAAGGGCTTAGCCAGAAAATCTAGTGCTCACTATGAAGTTTTCTCAGGAAGGGAAAAGGTGCCAAAGGGATGAGCGCACAAAGGTTCTCTTTGTAACTTCCAGAATGGAGTGGTTTTATCTGCCAAAGAATTCGAAGAGATTCTAGGTGATCGTTAGAGGAGCTGAAGAGTCTCGAGATAATTGCCAGAGGAATGAAGACTCATCATAGATACAATTGACAGATGGAAAAGTGTCGAATATTGTAACTACAAGAGAATCCAAAGAATCTTAGCATAACGACCACTGATGAAGAACAGACTCATGATAATTTCCAGAGAAGACGAAGAGTTGTATGGATGATCTGGCAGAGGATTTGGTGTGACAAAATAACGTAGAACATAAAAGAGGATCGAAGCTTTTCATTTTGTTATCGATGCGTGAAGAAGGTAACTGGGGGCATGTGCGGAAACGAAAATAGATAAGGCCCAATGCATAGAATGAACACAATGAACAGAGCATAAAACATAGAAGAAAGACATAGAATGGAGGGAACATACCTGAGAGAGGAAGAGAAATCTGAAGTGCGCATGCAGAAACAGAGCAGCAAAATAGAAATGGAAAGAATATGCGAGAAGGAAGACGTTGATGCAGGCATAGCATAAAAGTGTAACAGAACAATGATGAGACTGGTAAGCCATTGATAAATATTGTATCACTGTAATAAATTTCAGTAACAAAGATTTATAAATCAGGGTGGTAGGGAGGTGCTAGGGAGGATTGTTGTCCTCAGTGTTTCAAGTGGGTGCTTTAACACAGGGAGTTGCATCTTCCATCTGGTTGCAGCAAAAAAAAACAGGGTGGTAGGGTGGTGCAAGGGAGAACCATTGTTCTTTGTTATACAGGTTGGTGCATGTGTGACTGGAAGTTGGTGCTTCCATCCAATTGGTGTTGGAACACTTAGGGAGTTGGTGCTTCCTTCTAGTGGGTGCTAGAGAAACTTGAGAGTTGGTGCTCTCTACAAGTTGCAGCTTGTTAAATAAGAGGTTGTAGTCTCATTTTTGAGTTGGATCTCAAAGATAGATGATGTACAAAACATAAAATACTACCAATCATTCTAAGAAGAAGAGGTTTTATCCCTTTATGGGTTTCCTCAGGAAAATTTGTCTGTGTATATCATTTGTTTGATTGATGTCTATGATCTCTATTGTTCATGTCTTGCATTATCTTGATGATCACTTGGAGAAGATTAATAATATTTTAATAGGCATAATATTGTTTAAGCACGGTAACAACTTATTCACCACCCCCCCTCTAAGTTGTCTTAGTAATTTCAACAATTGGTATCAGAGCGGGTTCCTTTTATTTAAAGGTAGATCTATAAGATTAAACATGACAAGTCATGAAGGGACTTCAGCCAATAAGCCTCCTCTGTTTGATGGAACATTTTTTTCTTTCTAGAAAGTTAGAATGAGAACATACATTATGGCCTTAGGTGCTGATGTCTGGGATGTAGTAGAGACTGGATATACAAAACCTGTTGTGTTAGCTTCCAAAGATAATAAGTTAGAATTTAGCTTCAACACAAAGGCAATGAATGCTATCTTGAGTGGACTTGTTGAAGATGAGTTTGTAAAGGTGATGCATCTTGAATCTACCAAAGTAATGTGGGATAAACTTATTAGTGGTTATGAAGGAAATGAGAAAGTAAAAGATGCCAAACTTCAAACACATAGATTGAAATTTGAACAACTAAAGATGAATGAGGATGAAACAGTTAGTAAATATTTTTTAAGATTTGAGGAGCTTGTGAATGTCATGAAGGGTCTTGGTGAGAAGATTGAAGACACATTTTTAGTTCAGAATATTTTAAGATCTTTGCCTGATAGATTTAATCCAAAAGTTTCAGCAATAGAAGAACTGAATGATCTTAAAACTCTGTCTATCGATCAACTCCTAGGAACTCTAACTGCTTATTAAATGAGGATTAGAAAAGATAAATCCACCAAGAGAAGAATATTTTAAACCAGACAAGAATACTGATTCAGAATTAGATGATATTGAGGCAAAATTTGTGAGAAGGTTAAAGAAAGGATCAGGAAAATACCAAGGCAAGCTTCCCTTCAAATGTTTTAAATGTGGAAATATAGGTCACTTTGCATCTAAGTGTCCACAAAAGAAGAAGGACCATAACCCTAAAGGTGAAGAGAAGTACAAAGCCAAGAGATTTGGTAAAAATAAAAGTTTATGTGTAAACAATGATGACTCTTCAGAAGACACAGACAATGACTCTTCTTGTGAAGATAAGGTTAATGACTTTATGCTTATGGCCAAAGAGGATTATGATAATAAAAGCACAGGAAGTGATGTTAATGATAAAGAAGTTGTGGTTGATATGGAAGCTGAACTAATCAGTGCTTTAGAAGAGATTGACAGACTCAGACTTAAGAAGAGAAAACAAAAACAATTGTTGATGTAGTTTGAAAAGAATGGTAAAAAACCTAATAAAGACTTTGCCCTGCTAAAAGTGGAGTTAAAAGAGGCAAAGAAAATAGAGGACATTCTGAAATAGCAGTTATCAGATAAGAAAGAAAGATGTGAAGCCTTGGAAGAAGAGGTAGTAAAAAACATAAAAGAGATGGAGAAGTTTAAGGCCTTGTAGCACCAAAATCTGTCAAGTATTAAATCCTCAAAAGGATTAGCCACCATTCTGAATCAACATAGGAATCCAAAGTTGAAAATTGGTTTGGGTTATGAAGAAGGATCAAGTAGTAATCAGCCAAGAAACAAAGAATCCATCAAGTTCATCAAATCTACAATTATTGACAACCACAAATCTGCAGAAACAAAGGAAGATTATCAGTCGCCAAGGAGAAGTGAAGGAAAATGTACCAGAACTGAATATGTAGAACAAAGAAATAATACTCCCTCTACTCAAGGAAATAATCAATATGAAAGAAATCGACCTGCTCAAAGAAGACAACCAGTTTCCAGGTACAAATATTTTTTCTATGGATATTGTTTTTATTGTTCTAACTTTGGCCACAAAGCTGTAAAGTGTTCTTTAAGATTTAGACATGACCAATCAAGACACCCAAGGAATAAATATCTGCCACAACAAAGAATGAGACGTCCAAGTAACAAACAACTACAGACTGCAAATCATGTGATAGCTAGGAAAGGACGCAAGTTAAGCATAAAAACCGTTATTATCCTTTATTCAATGAACCAGAATGTTACATCCACCATAATTATGGACATAAAGATGCAGACTATCGCTTAAAGAACTATAAGCCAGATTTAAATCCCTCTATTGAAAAGGTCAAGGTTTGGAAGAAGAAAGAAGATTACAAGTGTGGATTAGTGTTGTCAGCTCAAAGACAAAATAACCCCTGGTATATTGACAGTGGATGTTCCAAACATATGACTGGAGTCAAAAGTAAGTTTATGTCTCTAAGTGAAAACAAATCAGGGAATGTAACTTTTGGAAATGATGCACCAGGAAAAATCAAAGGTAAAGGAATGGTAAGTCTAAGTAATGGCAAATGGAAAGCTCAAGATCTGTTGTTTGTAGATGGCCTAAAACATAATATGCTTAGTGTCAGTCAAGTTTGTGACAGAGGATGTAAATTAGTTTTCACTTCTAAGGATTGTAAAATGCAGTCTGTGAATTCAGGACAATTGATTGCAAAAGGCATAAGAACAGAAAACAATGTCTATGTTTTGAATGAAGAAAAAGAAGAATGCCACTTAAGCAAGTATGATGAAATTTTGCTATGGCATAGGCGACTTGGACATCTAAATTTTGATCATCTAATCAAACCTAGAAACAGTGGGGCAGTGAAATATCTTCCAAAGATATCAAAGCCATATGATTCTGTATGTAAACCTTGCCAAATAGGAAAGCTTACTCGAACACAGTTTAAATCTAAGAACTTTCCTTTAATAGAAAAACCTCTTCAGTTAGTACATATGGATTAATGTGGACCATCAATAAAGGAAAGTACAAGAAAATAAAATTACTTCATGTTGATTATTAATGATTATTCTAGACTGACATGGATTACCTTTCTGAAGGAAAAATCTGAAGCATTTGAAAAATTCAAAGTGTTTAAGGCTCTGACTGAGAATCAAATGGGAAAAAGATTGAAGGCAGTAAGGTATGATAGAGGAGGAGAGTTTAGTTCAAGGGAATTCAAAGAGTTTTGTGATAAACATGGGATCAAAAGAGAGTATACTATTCCAAGGACTCCACAACAAAATGGAGTAGTTGAGAGGCATAATAGATCAGTTCAGCAGAAGGAAAGATCAATGATGAACGAAAGGAATATTTCCCAGACATATTAGGTAGATGAAATTCATACAGTTGTACATATTCTTAACAAAGCTCATCTCAGACCACAAAGTGACAAGACCCCTTATGAACTATGGGTTGGAAGACCTGCTTCAATCAAGCATTTTAAAGTCTTTGGGAGTAAGTGTTATATCAAGAATAATGATGAAAACATTGGCAAATATGATGACAGGGATGATGAAGGTATCTTATTAGGGTATGCTACAAACAGTAAAGGATACATATGCTATAATAAGAGGCTGCATAAATTGGTTGATTGTATTGGCATAAAAGTTGATGAAGAAATCTCGGTATGAGATGTAAGCAGTGTTGAATCAACAACAAAGGATATAGTTGAAGTTGAAGATGAACAGGTCCAAGAATCAGAAAGAGAAGTCTCTGAGTCAGATGAAGATACAAATACTCAAGAAAACTCAAATCAACAGACAAAAACTAAAACACCTCTCAGAATTGTTAGTAAGAATCATCCTGAAAATCAGATAATTGGTGATATGAATAAAGGAGTTCAGACAAGAAGGAAATTGATTAAAGACTCGGAACAATCTCATATTTCTTTCCTATCGATGATTGAACCTGAAAATTTTAATGAAGCCAATAAGCATGACGATTGGATTAGATATATGAATGAAGAGCTTGATCAGATTGAGAAGAACAATACTTGGGAGATTGCTCCTAGACCTACAGATAAGAATGTAATTGGCTCCAAATGGGTGTTTAAGAATAAAATGAATGAACAAAGACAAACTGTTAGGAATAAATCCATATTGGTATGTAAGGGGTATGCACAAGTTGAAGGACATGATTTTGATGAAACCTTTGCACCAATGGAAAGATTGGAAGCCATCATAATGTTTCTTGCCTATGAATGTCATAAAAACTTTAAAGTATATCAGATGGATGTTAAGTCATCATTTCTTAATGGAGATATAGAGGAAGAAGTATATATGGAGCAACCTGAAGGATTTTCTCTGACAGATAATCCTGACTATGTCTGCAAGCTGAAAAAGGATTTATATGGACTGAAACAGACACCAAGATCCTGGTATTATGGACTAGACAATTTTTTACAAGACAAAGGGTTCAAGAAAGGTATTGTTGATAGTAACCTATACACTAAGTCTGAAGGTGATTATTTATTAGTCGTTTCGGTTTATGTGGATGACATTATTTTTGGATGTACTAATGATCTTTCTATTCAGTGGTTTGCTAATTCTATGCAAACTGAGTTTGAGATGTCCATGATAGGAGAACTGTCATATTTTCTTGGTTTACAAATCAATCAGAGTTCTGCAGGGTTATTTATCTCTCAAGAAAAGTATTTGAAAGAGATGTTTAAGAAGTTTCAGATGGAATATTCGTCTCCTGTTAGTACACTTATGATGGTTGGTTACAAGCTCAGTAAAGATGATATTTCACCTGATGTTGAATAAAGAACATATCGATCAATGATAGGCAGTCTTATGTACATCACAACATCCCGTCCTGATATAATGCAAGTTGTTGGAATGGTAGGTCGTTATCAGTCTTCTCCTAAACAAAGTCATTTAGTAGCTTTCAAGAGGATATTCAAATATTTGAAGGGTACAATGACTTATGGTCTTTGGTATCCTAGAAATCATAATTTTCAATTAACTACATATTCAGATGTTGATTGGGAAAAAAAATTTGGATGAGAGAAAGAGCACCAGTGGAGGTGCATTCTTCTTAGGTGATTTGTTAGTAGCATGGATTAGTAAGAAGTAGGGATAGATTTCATTATCAACTACAGAGGAAGAGTACATTGTTGTTGCTACTTGTTGCACTCAGATTTTATGGATGATACAAACTCTTGCAGATTTGAAGGTAACTTATACTGATCCAATTCCACTTCACTGTGATAACACTAGTGCCATTAGTGTCTTGAAGAATCTTGTTCTTCATTCAAAGAATAAGCATATACCAATAAAATACCATTTTCTCAAAGAACATGTTAAAAACAGAGTGGTTCAACTGAATTATATTCATTCCATAGACCAGATCGCTGATATCTTTACTAAACCCCTAGCCATGACACCATTTGAATATCTTCGTCAGAAGATGGGTGTCATTCCTTCCATCATCTAAGAGAGTCCATCCTATCAGGGGGAGTATGTGTTGGTTGAATATCTGATACCTCCGAAAAGTACTGCAACAGCTTAGGGGGAGCATGTTTTCTTTGACATTGATGTCAAAGGGGGAGAAAAGGTGTGGTCATGCTACAATTGGAGGTCTAAGAAGAATAGTGTAGCCTTTCAGGGTTGCCATCAATGCCAAAGGGGGATATTGTTGGCATGTTTACGGGAAGAGCGTGCTTGTCATTGATGGAAAGAACAACAACAACGATGGCATATTGGAAACAATGATGGAAAATAGGAAAGAAGTGATGATAGCATCGGGAATGATTAGACTATGAGGAATTGTTGTCTACAAGCTCAGGAAGAAAAGTACAAGTCACAGAGTTGCATTTTCCAGATAGGCAGAGGTTATCATGAAGGTCGCAAGGAGCGAGCACAAGATTCCTTAGAATTCTTGAGTTTGCAGAAGGAATCAAGCTCAGGAGGGATAAAGGCTTGGAAAAGGTCAGAGGAAGGATGAGGGTCGAAGTCACCTCATGGAGTTAATCTCAGAAGGGTTGATGTCGAGTCATTTGGCATGGATCCATCAATAATATCGAAGGACGGTAGAGATCCCTGGAGAAAAGAGGAACTAATAGCCGTGGGTTGTTAGACCTAGTGGAGTTTCCAGGGGGATAAGCCTAGGAATCATTCAACACTCCAAAGCTAAGAAGGAATAGATCTGGACCATTTAATTGAGGAAAGTTGTGGGTCATCAATTAGATGATTGCATTGATTCACATATCAGTAAATCGAATATAGGAGAAGAAAAAACTCACGAAGTCCGATTTCTAGAAGGAGAGATCTGGACCGTTGGATCGAGGAATGTTGTGGGTCGTCAATCGGACAAGAGCAGAGTTTTGAAATCAGGAAACAAAAGAAAGGAGGTGATCTAACTTCCGACATCGAGAAACGCGAAGTCCTAATTTGCGAAGAGAAGATTTGGACCATTGGATCACGGAGAGATCTGGAACGTTGATCTAACGCAAGCACAAGTTCAGGAATCAGAAGAAGGGAGGTGAGCCAACTTTTGACATCGCAAAGCGCCCAGTCGCGAAACATGAAGAGGATATATCAACCATTGGATCACAAAGAGATCTGGACCATTGATTTGACATGGCGGTATTCGAGAGCTTGGACCTTGAATAAAGGAATTGATCTAACTTCCGACTTCGAGAAACACAAAGTCCCTAAGTGCTTGGCCCCAAGTCACAACCAAGGTCACGTTAGTGGTGAATGAGGGGAAGGAGCTAGCATTTCTAGGCTCCACCTCGGAGATCGGGAGTTGGGAGAGTCGAGGTGACTCGCAGTAGAAGTTCCGAAGTGTGAAGTCGCATAGCCCCCTTTTGGATAGGCGTATGATCACAGCTCGTGGTCACGTGAAAGGAAGGGGCTTTGATAGAAAATCTAGCGCCCACTATGAAGTTTTCTCAGGAAGGGAAAAGGTGCCAAAGGGATGAGAGCGCGAAGGTTCTTTCTGTAACTTCCAAAATAGAGTGATTGTATCTGCCAGATAATTCGAAGAGATTCTGGGTGATCGCCAGAGGAGCTGAAGAGTCTTGAGATAATTTTCAGAGGAAGGAAGACTCATCATAGAGACAATTAACAGATGGAAAAGTGTCAAAGACTGTAACTTCCAGAGAAGCCAAAGAATCTCATCATAACAACCACTGATGAAGAACAAACTCATGATAATCTCCAGAGAAGATGAAGAGTTGTCTGGATGATCTGGCAGAGGATTTTGGGTGACAAAATAACACAAAACATAAAATAGGATCAGATCTTTTCATTTTGTTATCGATGCATGAAGAAGGCAGCTGAGGGCATGTGCGGAAATGCAAACAGAAGAGGCCCAACACATAGAATGGACATGGTGAATAGAGCATAAAATGTAGAAGAAAGACAAAGAACAAAGTGGACATACCTGAGAGAGGAAGAGAAATTCAAAATGTTCTTTTAGAAACAAAGAAGCAGAATAGAAAGGGTAAGAAGATGCGAGCAGGAAGACACAGATGCAGGGAGAGCAGAGCAATGTAGCAGAACATTGATGAGACTGGTAAGCCATTGATAAATACTTTATCACTGTAATAAATTTCAGTAACAAAGATTTATAAATCAGGGTGGTAAGGAGGTGCTAGGGAGGACTGTTGTCCTCAGTGTTTCAAGTGGGTGCTTGAACACAGGAAGTTGTAGCTTCCATCTAGTTGCAGCTAGAAAAACCAAGGTGGTAGGGTGGTGCAAGGGAGAACCATTGTTATATGTTATACAAGTTGGTGCCTGTGTGACTAGAAGTTGGTTCTTCCATCCAGTTGGTGCTGCAACACTCAGGGAGTTGGTGCTTCCTTCTAGTGGGTGCTAGAGAAACTTGAGAGTTGGTGCTCTGTACAAGTTGCATCTTGTTAAGGAAGAGGTTGTAGACTCAGTTTTTAGTTGGATCTCAAAGATAGATGATGTACGAAATATAAAATATTGCCAATCATTCTAAGAAGAGAAGGTTTTATCCCTTTATGGGTTTTCTTAGGAAAATTTGTCTCTGTGTATATCATTTGTGTGATTGATGTCTATGATCTTTGTTGTTCATGTCTTGCATTATCTTGATGATCTCTTGGATAAGATTAATAATATTTTAATAGGCATAATATTGTTTAGAATAACTGGGTGTCCTAGTTTAGAATCCCTTGTTTAGAATAACTAGGTGTCCTAGTTTAGAATCCCCCCCCCCCCTCTCTCTTAGTTATCTTAGTAATTTGAACACCTCTATGTATTCTTCATGGTCATGTTTGATACTTCATATTTATCACATGGATCCACTATGTATTGTTCATGGATGTTAGTCCTTAAATTTGTTAATGACTTTTGAACTACTCTTTTCCCTGCCCTACCGTTTCCTAACATCATTTTTACTTTGATTTTCTTCTTCTATACTCTTTAATTGCGCTTGCATTATCCTTTCTAAGCATTTTATGACACACATTAGTGTGATAAAAGTTAGAATAAGACAATTAGAATATTTTCCATCAAGATGCCAGTCCTTTTTCTCATTTTAAATTTGAAATTATGAAAATGGAAAAAGGTGCTACAAGAATACCATTATTCTTGTAGCACCAGAAGTAATCATTAATTCAAATGTACCAACTACCAAAGATCGTGTCAACAGTTGTTCGAGATCATTGCCTTAAAGCCAATACCATTTATGATTATGATCAGGTCATGTTTTCAATTTTGATAGTCATTCAAAGGAATTGGGTGTGTAATCAATAAGCTCACATAAAATCGTAGGTTTTTCTCCACAATTTCTAACATATGACACGTGATTTAATTCAATGTATCTATGTATTAGATTATACATGTTTTCCAGGTAACAATTTTCCCACAACATTTATATTTCCAAAAGTCCTGAAATTAATACTGATCGGAACCCTAAGCACTCATAAATTTACAAGGATTAAAATTAGTATCATGGCTCCTAAGGGTGGACAAATCAATCGATTAGAATCAGAAGGAGTGTAATTTCTTGAGGCCTTTCCCAAATCATGCAAAATATAGATTGAGTTTTTGCAAGAATTTTAAATATCTACATCAAAGATTGACTACATTCTTCATTCAAAGAAACTTCCTTTTCTCAAAACCCTATCATTGGTAGGTGAAATAGAAAGTGCAACAAGGGAACGAGATGAAACTTTTATTTTCACAAGGAAGATCAGATTGAGCAAGAGAAAGATCACAAAATAAGTTAAGAATGAACTATAAATTTGGTTGATATTTGCAAGGAGCATGGTCTTTTGCTCATAAATTTTACAACTAGTTGTATTTTTGAATATGATGATGTTCATCGTGATGGCAGTGATATTGGATTTAAGGAGGAAGATAAACCCAACTTCATTGGGTCCTTATATCACAGTTGTTGTCTATAAAAGATTCATTATTGAAGATGGATCTGCATAACATGATAATATTACTCTCTTGAAGGAGAAAGTAGTAACTATTATTCAAGAATATCTTCTTTATGAAATTGTGAGGAGTCTGGAAGATGTTTCTACTCCTTATTTCATGCAGTTTTTAAGAGGCTTATAACATTATCCTTCGACAAAAAAGAGAGAAATAAATGACTTATGTTTTGTTGTCTTCTCTCTATACAGAGGTGTTTTCAGTCGAGGAAGAAAAAGACATAAAATTACAAGAAGTGTAATATGAAGATGATACACCTATTGAAAAATAATCACTAGTAGAACAGAGTAAAAGAGGCAAAGAGGAGGTTCCAAAGAACATTGTAAAGGGGAAGAAACAACTACAAAAACCTAAAATAGAATCTGTTATCACCATAAAAATTATACATGAAAGCTGACTTTCAGATTTAGCGATGTAGAGACATGGCGCGATTTGGAGGTCCAGGTCATATGTGGCAACATGCAGACAAATATAGCAGAGGTGCGAGAGGTAGGACTCGGCGGATCGTCGATCTTGAAGCAGCCTAAATCAACGGCTAAGGCACATATCGGAGAATGAAGCAGCGTGAAAGATAACTATTCGAAGGTGGGCCGGAGAAAACTATCGCGGTTTCATCCGTGGATGCGTGGCGCCCTCAGAGGTACATCGGGGAGAAAAGCGGTCTACCTAAAACTGTTTTCCCAAAATCCCCGATGTCACATGTTCTAATATGTCAAATCAACAGTTTGTGTGGGGGAGGGCGACAATTAGTCAAATCACCTCACTTCACGTCCGTGCAATGCTAGGTGAACATCGTCGAATAAATAACTCAAAGGCTCATCATTCGAAATAGATTAGTAAAGCGTGACAAACCAACGTACTTGCAAGTAATCCTGTCAGTAATTCATGATTAGAACTCGATGACTACCGATCTTCAAAATATGGGTGGCATTATTCTGTTCCGGGCAATCATCGCCTCATTCATAAGTAGAGTAATCCCAAACTGGGCCGACTTCCGGATTTCTGTAGAGTTAAGGAAAAAAAAAATCGTGTTCTCTGTAAAATTGGAATACATGGACAAGTCCAATCAAACAATATCCATTGAAACAGGGTTTTCAACTAGCATGGCAAGTTTATCGACGAGTAAGGAAGAAAGGTTGATTGCACAGATTTTAGAAACACAATTCCATACTGACCCTGCGATAGAACTAGAATTAGAGGTCAGACTAAATCCTGTCATGAGGGATCTAATCATCAACAGACACGTTGATGGACTCTACAAGCGAGCGGTAAAGAAGAGGTGGAGCAAACGACAAAAGGCGGAAATCAGAACTGAAGCGGTTGAAAACGTTGGGGAAAATCAACCAGTCTGGTTGAGCATGCTAAGGGAAGAAATCGCCAAGCTGGAATGAATTCTCACGTAAAATTGAGTATGTTCTAGAAAATTTTGGACATATGGCGTTCAAATAAAAATCTTAGATATGTCAAACCTGTTTGTAACGATCCATGTAATGTAAGAAAATTTTCATTATACTTTACTCCTTTTGTAACTAACCTCTATCTTTAGAACTATGGGGGAGTTTAATCGTTTTGAATCCCATAGTAAATCCTCTATATATATCATCCTGAGGATATAGAAAGCATGGAGAAAATAGGAGCCTGCCCTCTGAGTAGGAAGACTTTTTAAAACTCTGGAGCTAGAATAAATATACAAATGCAGAAGCTGATTTTTGAATTGTTTACGAAAAGATTCTAATTGGATGTGATATGAGTTATGTATTCTTTCATACTATGTAATTCTTGTGATATTTTATTTTACTTACACTTTCATCTATCTAAATTGGAGAATCAAAAGCCCAGAATTCATCGCATGATGCTCTTGGATTAGCAATTTAGGTTATGTATATTTCTTCTTAACCAATTCAGAATTAATTTTAATATGCTCTGATGCAGTTATATGTTTCTTTTTCCTCTGATGCCATGGAAAACTCAAATATAAACTCAGAATCATCGCCTCATTTAGCCTTTTCCTCTTAACAATTTTCATGATTTTTCGATACATCGTTCATTCATGACTCCATAGCCCAAATGTTATCTTCATTTCTTCACCAACTTTATAAAAAAAAACCAAAACAAACCAAATCTAGCCACCGATTGCCATAGAAACATCAAGTGACACGAGAGAGCCCTCTCTGAGTTGAGAAGGCTAGTGCCTCAGCTCTAAAGCTAGTTGAAATAATTACCTCTGTCATTTGTCTATTCAACCAAACGAAATTTACAAAGTGATAACATTCTCGCGCCGTTGTCGGGAACGAAACTGGTAAATTTTCCCTGGGAAGAACGAAACGATTGAGTTTTAAGGTCTGAGAGCAGCAGACACTTAGGCACATATTGGCTGTATCCCTGCTCTGGCGACTCCACACATCAAAGAATCAGTTTGAAGGTGATTCCACTGGTAGAAGAATCCATAAATTTTTAATTTTCAATGGTGACTCCACTCTCAATGCAGAATCCAGATTCCAAAACATCATTGGTGACTCCATTGGAAGATGAGATCCCTTGACATAGATATGAAAAGGAATTATGGAAGAAAACAGGTACTTAAAATGGGATTTTTTCCAAGGCATTTTACTATTTGTTATAAATTGCCTATGGTCCTTTCATGAAAATACTAAACGAGTTTTTCTTTACCTGTTGCATTATAATGACGATCTCGAAAGTCTTGAAATTGTATGTCCTCCTCTTAAAGTTGTGCATGCATATCTCACTGTATCACTAATTTCGATAAAAAAAATTCCATTTGGGTCATGTGATTATCATAACCAAGTTGATGAGCCCCATGAAGCCAAGGCAGATATTTCCCCTCCTGTACTTGGTCCAACGTCCTCCAAGACCCAACATATATACACACCCTTGAAGCTACCCCAAGTTCTCCACGATTTCCTTCCAAAATACTATGAGTATCTACTTGTGTTTGATGGTGAACCTGATGGCATCTCAGCTGAAAAGCACATCTAAGGGTTTGAACATTTTGTAGATTTGTTTGAGATTGACCATGATGATGTCTGTATGAGGGCCTTCTCTCAATCCTTGAAAGGGGACACCAAAGACTGGTTCAAACATTTGTATCCAGAGACAATTATCTCATGGGAGGAGTTGAAGAATGTTTTTTTTAAGTTTTGGGGCAAGAAGAAATATTTAGATCTACAACTTACAAAGTTCTATGCCTTGGAAAGACAGAGCAATGAAACTATTTCTATATTCAGTAGAAGGTTTTCCAGTATTTATTACAATTTGCCCAAAGAAATTCAACCCACTGAAGTTGTTGCCATGCTCCATTATACAACAACTCTTCATCCAAATTTGTCTTTTTTTCTGATGGAAAGGAGATCTGAGTCCTTACAGCAAATGTTTAATGATGCTCGAGAGATTTAGCACAATATTCAAGCATGTGAAAAGATTCGGGATGAGGAGTTAGATGCTAAAGAAAATGACAATGAATATGAACAGAAAACAATTGATTTAAATCTTGAGCACAAAATTGACAATATCATAGGTCCTCTTGGAGTTTCCAATGCTTATGATTTTTCTAAAAATTATATTCCACTTGTTGAAAAGGAGGTGTTGATTTAGCTTCTGATCCATCCCATGATAAGAAGGGGGTTGATTGTTTTATGTATTCTTTTGTAGACAGTTAAGAGGATGAGTTTGCAAATCAGTTTGTTGAAGAAAAGATTAATGTTCCAAGTTTGTTCTTGTTAGACGACGTTGCATATGTTGTTGGTTTGCATGTATATGAAAAATATGAGGATGATTGTGATGTTGAAGATGTTTGTTTTCAGCAGTACAGTGGGATAAATCAACCTATGTATCACAGTTACAAAGAGAAAAATATCAGATCAACTGAAGAGAATTCTCTACCTTTATGCTTTGCTGCATTTAAATTGTTGAAAGAGAATTCTAAGATCATTATTGAGGCAAACGAATCGGTGTCGATGCAAAATCACACTAAACCAACAAGACAAATTGACAAGATATTGCAACGCTCTTCTCATGTGTTTTATGACCCTATTAATTGTTGTGTAGAAGATCTTGTCAGCTCAAATGGGCAGTCGTTGGTCGAAGATAAAGTTGAAAATGATCATGTTCAACAATCCAAAGAAATCGAAAAATGTTCCTATAACAACAGTGAAGAAATTCAAGAAACTTTTGAATTGGGTAAAAGAACCTTGCCATTGTGTTTTTTCTCTTTCGAATTGTTGAAACAAAATATTTGTAATGTTTCAAATCAGAAAGCATCCAGGCATGACGTCGAAGCTGAAGAAGGCAGTGGACTTACATATGAAAACTGTCTTCCTTTATGTTTTTCCTCCTTTGAATAGATGAAAGCAAATCATGAGAGGACAGAAGAAATAGGAAAGTTTGACTGCATTCACAGTGGCACTATTTTTGTTAACAATAATGAAGACCAACAACATCCACGTGCATTAGATGATCATGTAGCCGATTACTTGGAAGAATATTCCAATTCGGGTTTGCAAACTGTGCTTAACCATCGAATCAAAAAGGAAGAAGAAACTGATCTAGAAATTGTTGTTAAAGGTTATTTTCCTTCTCCTAAAACTAACATAGATATTCAACAATATTTTCAGCAAGACGAAGTGTTTCAGAGTTGTCTTTCTTCCCTCGAAAATGACGTGGTTGTCTTATTTCTAAGAGGCCTAGACATGGATGAAGATTCTGAAACTGCATCTATAGAGACTCTAAGCAACGAAAAACACTTGTAAAGGAAGTTTTCTCTTCTGTCTTGGCTCCTGAAAAGGAAACATTCTTTCATATGATTCATAACTCCAAGACACATTATATAGAAAGGGTTTACAATCATAAGCTACAAATAATAGTGGGTTGCAAGCTTAAGGATAAATAAAGTAATGAATCAATGTCTGTATCAAATATAAATCTTTTTACATCAGACGGTGTTCTCCTGCCATGGTTACCTTATGACTCAAAAAGTTCTTACTACCAGACATCTCGACAAATCTGTCAGTTTCTCAATAGAAATCAACAAACTAAATCACCTGAAAACAAAAATGCAGCGGAAGGATTGAAGCACGATAGTTGTTTTGTGCATATTGTAGAAGATCCATTTGCATTCTTATTGGAGGAAGTAAACAGTCTAAGTGTCCTTGATTTTTTGAGACTTGAATTTATGAATGAAATTTTGAATGAATCAGGAGAAAAGCTTTGGAGAAAACAAGTGCAAAGAGAACGAACATTGGATAGAATGTTGTCAAGGCTGCATTGGAATTATGATTTCACTTGATTGATAGTCCTTTTTCAGCAGTTAGGATAGGTGGGAGTGTGCGAATAAGCTTGTTGGTCAAGCATTGCTTTAAATTTTCAGCAATATGTACAGTTAGATCCTAGCGGTATTTTTTCAGTATTCAGTTGAGAACAACCTGGTTTTAAAATTATGGTGTTCAGTCTCCAAGACGTAACTGGATACATGCACATGTTTTGAAAACAACTCAATGAAGAAGGCACTGGGTCTGCATTTCTTTGCTACCTCACAAGGAGGATAGCATCCCCAGTTGGAGCCTATGTTATCACCATAACAATTATACATGAAAGTCGAGTTTCAGATATAGCGATGTAGAGACATGGCACAATTTGGAGGTCCAGGTCATATGTGGTGGCATGCAGACAAATATAGTGGAGGCACGAGAGGTAGGACTCATCAGACCGTCGATATTGAAGAATCCTGGATCAAAGGCTAAGACACATATCGAAGAATGAAGCAGCACAAAAGATAACTATTCGAAGGCGGGATGGGGAAAACTACCACGGTTTCATCCATGGACGCATACATCGAGGAAAAAAATGGTCTGCCTAAAATCGTTTTCCCGAAAGCCCCAATGTCACATGTTCTAATACGTCAAATCAACAGTTTGTGTGGGGGAGGGTGACGGCTAGTCAAATCACCTCACTTCACATCTGTGTAATGCCAGGTGAACGTCGCCTCATAACTAACTCAAAGGCTCATCATTTGAAATAGAATGGTAAAGTGTGACAAACCAACGTACCTACAAGTAATCCTGTCAGTAATTCATGATTAGAACTTGATGACTACCAATCTTCAAATTATGGGTGGCATTATTGTTGGATTACTAAGAGGGGGGGTGAATCATTAATAGCGTGATTATAATCCTTTTTCTTCAAATGTTATATCAATGTAGAATTATTATCCAATAATGAGCAGTAAGAAATAAACAATCAAACACATACACAGTACACCAGTGTTTTACATGGAAACCCAAATCGGGAGAAAACCATGAAATGTTTTTTCTTATATGTCTTGAAGAATTACATTCATTGGAAGCACCAACTTCCTTTGTTTTCCAGCTGCAACTGAAAGGAGGCTCCAACCCCCTAGTTTCTCAGGCTACAACCTGAGGGATGCTCCAACTCCCCAATTCTCTGGATATAACCAGAAGGAGGCTACAACCCCCAATGTTCTCCAGCTACAACCGGAAGGTGGCTACAACCACCTGTCCTTGCCCCATCCTGCCACCCTGAAGTAGAAGTAGAATGATGGAACCAATTTCACACTATCATTGTGAGATATACCGTTGTAAACCTGTACCAGTAAATCTGAACCATACATCAACCATGCATCAACCTATACCTCAACCTGTGCCATAAACAAGTGCATCAACCATGCACCAACCTGTAATCAACCTGTACCATAAACAAGTGCATCCAACCATGTACAAAGTATGTACCAATCATGTGTCAACTACTCATAAACTATGACTCATCAATATGTACCAACGTCATCCATTATACACCTCATGTATGTGCACCAACTCATCAACTACTTGTCTCAACCATGTACTCAACATGTACCACAACCGAAATCCCTCATCAATTTCATCATCCAAATATGATTTGTAGCTCTTTAATATACCTGGTTTATATGATCACATTCCTGCAAACCTTCCTTAACTTTAAAAATAAGAGACTAGCATTTTCATCAAACTTTTCTTTAGTCTCACATGCCTAGTTTTTTATTAGTCAACAACCCTAACTTGGAGTAATCATAACTTTGAAACTGTAATGTATAAATATCTTAAAATGATACACATTGTTATTCATTGTGTTTTATGCAATTCCTCCAAGTGTCACTACTTGGAACCTCTCAGAAAAGGATTTATAGCAAAAATGGCATACCTTGCTGAATTCTGGCTTTATTCTAGAGAGCGACCTTGTAGAGCATTCCCCGCACAAAATATTTGATGAATTGATATGAAAATATTACACAACATACTACATACTGTACCCTAACCAATACATTTGGTCTCACTGAATTCATATCTGTTATGAATAAGTTATGACATTTTTACTCGAAACACCTGATTTTGACTAGTTTCAGGACTGACCACAAACCCTATTTTCCACGGAGTGTAACTCCCAAAATACAACGACCCATAAGCTAAATTTTTTACCACAGATACTTGAATATGTTTTCTCACTTTCATAGCAATTTCAGGATCTGAATCATTATAGAAAAATTTTTATAGCGAAAATGGTGAGATGACCTGTAAATAACATACCTTAGAAAGCACCATCAAAAGAATTTATCCTTCCTTGCATTTCGGCCTTCTTTTCTTCACTTTCCTCAGAATTTCGGCTTAGATATCATTTGGTTACCTCAAACACCTATATATATTCAATATGCTCAAGTGTGATTCAAATGAGAGAGCCTTGCCTCTTATTTATACTCTCTAAGTAGCTTCCTTAAAAATATCTTCTAGGTCACTTGGCCCACTTTCCTTATTTTAGGGTTGGGTCCACTTCTAATTTCTCCATTAAATTTATTATTGAAATTATTTATTTTGTATTCACATTGAATTACAATACACTCATCACTTCACTTTATTATTTACCTTTTAAAATCTCTTAAACCACTTTGATTACTTTGACCTTTTGGGGCTTCTAGATGACATATGAGGGTCCTCCAACTTCGTAAGGCCATAACTCTCAAACCGT
>ML789921.1:202877-220807 GCA_009831015.1 Picea engelmannii | reverse complement strand
TCATGGCCATAACTCTCTAACCGTGAGGAATTATGTGATGTTCCACATACCACCGGAAATGAAATGACAAGCACTATCCATCTAGGATATTTTCCCTGAAAAATTCACTTTCTTTCATCTCATTATTCCACAATTAAGCATGGGTTCTCTTACTCCACAAAGCATCTTCCCGTGAGGGATTTCACCACAAGGGGACCACTTTGGAGTTCATCCATATTTACTTCTTATCAACCATGAAAAAACTATAATGAGTCATATTTACATCAAACAATATTGGGTCCATTACCCAAACCTTTGTGCTATGGGGCTTTCTTCAAGGGTTGACATCAATGACAACCAACCTTAATCAACAGTTATTATGTTCCGGGCAATCATTGTCTCATTCATAAGTAGAGTAATCCCAAACTAGGCCGACTTCCAGATTTCTTTAGAGTTAAGGAAAAAAAAAATCGTGTTCTCTGTAAAATTGGAATACATGGACAAGGCCAATCAAACAATATCCATTGAAACAAGGTTTTCAACTAACATGGCAAGTTTATCGACGAGTAAGGAAGAAAGGTTGATTGCACAGATTTTAGCAACCAAATTCCATATTGACCCTGCAACAGAACCAAAATCATAGGTCAGTCTAAATCCTGTCATGAGGGATATAATCATCAACGGACACGTGGATGGACTCTACATGAGCAGTAAAGAAGAGGCAGAGCAAATGACAGAAGGCAAAAATCAGAACTGAAGCGGTTGAAAATGTTGGGGAAAATCAATTAGTCTGGTTGAGCACGCTAAGGGAATAAATCACCAAGATGGAATGAATTCTCATGTAAAATTGAGTACATTCCAGAAACTTTTGGACATATGGCATTCAAATAAAAATCTCAGATATGTCAGACCTGTTTGTAACGATCCCTGTAATGTAGGAAAATTGTCGTTATACTTTACTCTTTTTGTAACTAACCTTTATCTTTAGAACTATGGGGGAGTTTAATCGTTTTGAATCCCATAGTAAATCCTCTATATATATCATCTCGAGGATATAGAAAGCATGGAGAAAAGAGGATCCTGCCCTCTGAGCAGGAAGACTTTGTAAAACTCTGGAGATAGAATGAATATACAAATGCAGAAGCAGATTTTTGAATTGTTTATGAAAAGATTCTAATTGGTTGTGATATGAGATTTGTCTTCTTTCATATTATGTAATTCTTGTGATATTTTATTTTATTTACACTTTCATCTGTCTAAATTAGAGAATCAAAATCCTAGAATTCATCACACGATGCTCTTGGCTTAGCAATTTAGGTTATGTGTATTTCTTCTTAACCAATTCATAATTCATTTTAATATGCTCTGATGCAGTTATATGTTTCTTTTTCCTCTGATGCCATGCAAACCTCAAATATAAACTCATAATCATCGCCTCATTTAGCCTTTTCCTCTTAATAGTTTTCATGATTTGTTGATACATCGTTCATTCATGACTCCATAGCCCAAATGTTATCTTCATTTCTTCAACAACTTTATAAAACCCCCCCAAAACAAACCAAATATAACCATTGATTTCCATAGAAACATCAAGTGACACGAAAGAGCCCTCTCTAAGTTGAGTAGGCTAGTGCCTCAGCGCTAAAGCTGGTTGAAACTGTTACCTCTATCGTTTGTCTATTCAGCCGGACGAAATTCCTCTATCGTTTGTCTTCCTCTATTGTTTCTCAGAGGAAGACCCTACATATGTTCCATAAATGCATGACATACTAGAATTTGATAAACATGAAATACAGAGTTCATCTAAATCTATAGAAAATGGGACATTTGAAAAGTCATCTTCAAAAGAAAGACAAAAATTGCCAATTAATTTGAATCAGCCCGCACCAAAGGAAGGCCATGAGGAATATAAAATGAAGAAAGCAGATGAATTGAATCATAAAAGCAATAAATTACAGGCTTTTTCAAAGATATGAATCAAGAAAAAATGGCACTTGAATTCTGGAATACTAAGCTACAACAAAAAATGCATAATTTTCCTGTAGCTCACTGTTTTAGCAGTCAAATTCTAATGAGTCTCCCAAGTGAAAGGTGAAGAATGAGGTAAAACTATTAAAAACCCAATTAAAATGGGCCAAGTTAGGTGACTTGTGAGCATTTTTCCAAAAAAGTGAATCACTAGGGAGATACATATGAATCTTCAAAGGTAATTTTCCCATATTTAAACAATAAATGATTTCCTATTTTAGTCACTAATTTTGGGTGAGGTTTCAGAGAAGCTGGAGATGAATTTTTGGAAACCAAAAGAGGTTTTTATTGTGTATAGGTTCATTCAAAAAAATCCTCTCTCATTGTTTACACATCTATCATGGTTTGTGAGATATGAAGAGATCTTTAGACCCTGTTTTTCAGGAATTCTCCAGATTTATTTTCCTAAAATAACTCATAGACAATAGTTGATGAGCCACCTCATCAATTTGACTTGGAGATCAGATCTTATATCCTCCTTGATTACTTGAAACTATAAACTAAATATGGATTAGGAGGTTTTCATATCCATTTCTTTTGGATCTTGATAATTATGTACTTTTTATATATAAACTCTGCAGAAGGAGAAATTAATGAGGTAGGAGTGTTGATATTATAAAAAACTATGTTTCTCATTGTAAAGCTAAGACTTATTTCATTTTTCACTAAATGTAAATGGTTATCTGATGGTTAGATCTTCTTTCTTGTCTATATTTCTAGCTTTTCTTACTTGTATGCATGTTAATATTTTGTTAAGCATTGGATGTATCTTGTTTATGAGTAAGCCAGTGAAAACTTTATTGTTTATTTGTTCATAATCAGATTTGTACTTAAGTACATTTCTCTTGTTTCTTGAATGATATTTGGGATCAAGAGTTTCATATGTGAGTGGAAAAATTGAAATCTTACATATTTTCTCTATCTTTATATTACATTTTCCATCTAGTTTATCGGATTGACTCCCATTTACTAAGCCATTAATATATGAATTGTTCTTGCATGTAAGAGTTTGATATTTTTATATTATCTTTGACCCAATCTTCAAACCAATTTCAAAACCCAATACACATCCTTATACATAAAAATCATTGCAAGAACTTAATGATGCCCTAGCTTTCCCTTTAGCAATCAAGTGCAAATTTAGGGAATAATAGTGGCTATGGAAATTAGTCATATTTTCATATGTACCATGGATCCGCATTGTATTTTCTTTGACGTTCATGATTTATCATCCCTAAGCATGGGTATTCCCGACTTGGGAAACAAAACTCTTGATTGATCTTTGCTAACAGTTATTGATTTTTGAATCAGATGTTCGAGAACCTCTTTGTATACTTCGATGCATCATTTCCTCTCAAAGTTAATAATGTATTTCGACCATCATTTTTCCCTTCTAACCTCATACATTACGAGGAATCTGTTATAGCAAAAAATGCCACACTCATGCTTTTGTGCCATGGCCTAACCCTTTCCCAATGCTTGCTAGACTTTTCCCTAAAAGTCACCTCTAAAATCATATAAAAAACATTCTTTAAGACCATATATGTGGGTTTCCCTAGTGAAACATGCAGACATACACACCTTTCCTCACTGCAACCTGTGAATGCCCTCATTTTTGGTGAAAAATAAAATAATTTTGTGTTTTCAGACGATTTTTTTGGTTGGGCTTGTTTCCCAATGATCATTTCCCGTACACAATGGAATTCAACTCCCCAAACCTCTTTGGGGAAATATAAAACAAACATAGAGGGATAAAGATAAAAATAGAAGTCCATTAGTGCAAAGTTATGCTACCAACATCTAACAAGCCTCCTTTCCCTATATTATCTGAGCAACATCCCCTTTAATATGGAAACTCCTTTTCCAGAGCTTCTTTCTCCTTTTATATGACTATAGGGTGTATCCTTATCCCTATCTGAGTCATTGAGAGAATTCTTTGTCGATTGATTTGATGCTTGAAGATTCCAGGAGGAACCCAAATAGTTGGCTTCAAGACGGTGCCTCAGGCGGGACAAGGTTGTAACTTACCTTTTCCACTTGTTGGTAATAAAAGAGATCGTTTTCCCCCAAATTTGTCTTCATTGTACATTTATCTGTATGCTTACTTCACATCTGACATATTACATGCACATGTGTATAATCGTATAGCTACTTTTGTTGCAACACTAGTTTTGTATATGTCTTGCAGATTAATTATAGTGGAAGATCATGAGCTCTTCAGTGAATTGGAGTAGGGATCGACATCAAATGGGAGAACAAGGTACACCTTATTTTATCCTCTCTATCCCTACCTTCTCCTAAATAAAGTAGTTATTCTCTTTCATTTTTATGTGTTGGTCACTATGGGGAGATAGTTATGTCTTTCACTTGGTCTTGCGTTGTTATGATTATGACCCATGATCACAGGGGAAAAATCCCTTAATCATTCTTGAAGCAAAAAACCATTTGTTAGAACACAAGAAATAACTTATTTTCCACCACGCGATCACCCCCCCATAATGACCCTTTGTATCTACATCACAAAACGACCATTCATATAAAAACCCTTCTAGCTCCCTTACAATTTTCCCTCCCTCTCCCATTGTTTCCTAAAGCAAGAGAATATCAAGTTTATTAATTTACATCTCCCTTTTCAAAGCTAGTCTTTTAGTAAGGTTGGCCAACCCTATGCAATTGAAATATAGGAAAATCATTGGGTGTGCCCTTTGAGGTTGTTCATTTCTCTAAGAACCCCAAAAATTACCTATAGTTTACCTACTACCACATCAACTATTTACTTTCCTTGTGCTCTATTTATAAACAATTTTCTCCCCATCCCATATTCCTTTGATCCACCCACTACCATTGACATTAAGCCCCAAAAACCATCACCTAAACTCAAACCAACACCCCCATATTGAGGTCTCAAGTTATACCTCAATCATGACTCTTTAGATTCCAACAAAGGATCCAGGGTCAACTCAAGGGAGACCTCCTCTATAGGATTCTATCTTGACATCATCTTCTCCTTATATAACTAAGAAATAAGTCCCAAGAAAATAGAACCCACCATCCTGCTATCCCTAATCCCCAACTGACCATCTTTATTTACTTTAAGGCATGAAAATTTATTTCCCAACCTAATCCATGACCCCTCCATTCGAGTATTAAAAGTCAAAGAATTTAACATTAGAGGCATCATTTGATCAACAAAATTACTCGAGGGAGTCTCCATCCTTAGAGGATCCATGACACTTATAGTCTGAGAAACTGGATTCCCAACGTCGAAGTTCCTTTCCACCAAAATCTCTATCTAAGGCCGAAAACTAGCTTCATGAGGGGAGTTTAATTCTCTCTTAGAAAAGTCACTACGACTCAATACTTCATCCACTACCTCTAAAGGAATCTGATGATCAGGCTCCAACATCCCCTTCGCTTGTGGAGAATATTAAATTTCTCAATAATTCTCCCCTAAAACATATTTCGACCCTTCCCAGGTTCTCAGCCCTAAGAGCATCTCCTTCTTTAAATATAAATCTTCATTGAGGTTCTACCCCAACCTCAATCCAACTACTACTCCCACAACTCCTATATTTACACGTGGTGATGCCATATTTGATCTCACCTTGCCATGAAAGTTTAAAAAAAAATCTTCCATAAGGTAACCATCTTTATGACACCTTATGCATTTGAATGGGACTACTTCATAGTCCAAATTATGAATATAAGTATGTGATCCCCTTCAAATATCCATCAACTCCACTAGGAAATCCCTCATATCAAGAGACAGTAATATTTTAGTGACCAACATCATCCTATTTTCATTAGAATACATGCATGCATCCACAAAGGACCGCACAAAATTCCCTATCATCATGAATACCTCCTTAATTTTACCAAAACTTTATCAGGATCCAAGGAAAAGGAACCCATATAGGATCAAGGTCCATATGCTCCCTCTTTGTATCAAACAATGGACTCCAAGGTTTCAGAAGAAGAGGAATAGAATCCAAAATTTTACACAATATTACCTTTAAATCCTCTACTCAGTGAAAAATGGAATTAAACCAACCTCTAGCTAGGATAATGGAATTTGGGAGATAACCCATAAAATTGCTCCACTTTTGATCCATCCAGTTATTTATCCTTTTATCTCCAAATTTTCTCCCATGAACTCTGCCAACGATCACTTTCTCTACCAAATCAACTACCTCGTTCATCCTTACCTCCTATCCCAGCACTAGATTAATTAGGACAAACTTTCATTTTATGCACTTATTTTTGGATGGATTGCACTTAACCCTCCCTTTTCAATCCTCTTTCAAAATGTAATATGACCAACCTCCTCCTTTATACCCATCTTTGAGACCCTACTAACCTCTAATAGAGGACATGCCCCATAAAGTTTGTGTATCCCCAATGCTTGGCCAATAAAACCTCTCTTTGAACCTTCCTACAAAACCCTAGAACCATTGCCTAGTTTCACATCAGCTCTTGCTCCTTCAACTTGATATTGAAAGGTCTAACTTGGCTTCTTAGAGTTGTGGTGAAATTATTCTTCATTTTCATTTTTATACGGGTTTTTTTTCCAAAATTTATTTTGAAAAACATTAATATTATATAAATTAATTATGGAAAAGTATCATTTTTATCATTGCTATTCAATACATTATTGGGAAAGAGGTTAAATTATAACTAGGGGTACTAAGTATTTGATCCCATGTATGGGACTAAGGTTAGATTCTACTTTAAATCACATTATCCCACAAGATGTAAACTTTCAGGTGAGTAATATTTAATTTGAAACTCCCTTTTAGTCCTAAAGTAAAACCTAAAACTAGGCTAAGAACTTGTCTTCCTTATAAATAAGAAAATAAATTAACAACTTAGGAGTGAAAATCTAATCCCTTACATACCACTAAATTATGACATATTTTCATCTTAAAAAAAAAAAAAAATATATATATATATATATATATATTCAAGATGAAACTTTAATTAAACATTATTATGCAAGAGGAGACTTTATTTAAACATTGTGTGCAACCATAAAATCATCATTTTCATTTTACAATTAAAAATATTTCAAATAATTAATTATTATTTTATTAACAATTCAATTAATAATGCTTAAATCATTTAATAAATTACTTAATCAACATTACTAGTTTATTAGTAAATGGCCTTCACAAGGCTTCATGAACTCACAAGTCCAGGTATAACAAACATCATCAATATGAAATATAGTACATCCATAAATGTTTTTGAATAATTTATCATTATTAAGTTGGGAAAATGTTTTATTCAAAAGAATTTGTTAATTAATTTGACTACTAGTTTGGTTAATTTGTTAATGTTTTATTATTTTAAATATTATTTTCGTATTAATACTATTTAATAAGTTAATAACTTTAATTTGCATCTTAATAAGGGAATCACTATTAATTATTTAGAAGAAAGAAAAAGATGACTATACACTATGTTGTGAGTTATTTCTCCTATAATTCTATCTCTTATATATTAATAATTTCATTTCTTATATATTAATAAAGTTTGTAACAATTTGAAAGAGTTAAAAGCTAAAGTAAATTTGTATTTATGTTTTTTCCTTAGAGGAAACTTTTTTCTTTCTAGTTACAAGATTGAACAAACAAAATTTAACAATCACATAGTATATCTATAAATGCCAACTTGAATCACATAGTATCCCCCGTCAAAATCTCAGCAACTCCCAGTTTACTAGCCCAAAACTCCTAAGTATTTACATCTAATTCTCCTTCTCATATATCTTTTCCGCTCCCCTCTCAAATCCCCCGAATGCACCCAACCCTGACCCCCTCCATCCAACTACTCCCTTCCCCCTCATAAATTTTTCATCTACCTTATCTTTTGTCATTAATTCTTTACCTACCCTTAAATAAAACAAAATAATTAACTAGGTGTTACAAAGTTATTGGAAGGACACTTCTATTTTTTCAATTATAAGATTTGTGGTAAATTATTATTTATTTTCATATATATATATATATATATATATATATATATATATATATATATATATATATATATATATATATATATATATATATATATATATATATATATATATATTCTCGATATCTATTAGTAATTAGAGAGTATTATGTGTTTCAGGTATGAGATTAAGGTTAAATTCTATAGAAAACACATGATCTCACTAGGAAGGGAAAGTAGTTTTCTTGAGGATGTTATTTAGGGAAAAAATTTCTTATAGATGCTATCTAGGTTGAAACTCTCTTTCATCTTGAAGTAAGACTTAATACTCCTTTTGATTAGCTAAGAGCTCATCCCACTAAGCACTAGCAAGTTCCCATGCAAATGAAAATCAAAATAAAAAATCACATGTCAAATTTGAAAAGAAAATTATTTATGATTTTTTCAATTGAAGGGTAAGGGAAAAAAATATAGTGTGTTCTTATTTTCATTATTTTTATGGTTTTTTTTTTTACTTTATTTTATTAGTCATTTTCCCTATATCTTAGCAATAAAAATAAATAAAATGTTCACATTTTTTCCATGTTCCATCTGAATTCAAAAAAAAATTGTTATGATTTTTATACAATTCAATCATATTTTTATAAAACTCATACATGCATTTATCTGGTTATACATGCATTTATCTTGTATTTATTGAAACCACATTTTAGTAATAGAGTTGGAAAAATACTTTTTTCTAGTTAAATTTATGAACAATACTTTTTTCTTGTGTACTTATCAAGTCAGGTAAATACCCTAAGAAAGGTTCCCACGTTAACTTCATCAAGTCAGAAGCGGTCGAGTTGCAACGAAGGTGGTAAGATAACATTCCCACCAACACGCACATGGCAAGAGAGCTCGTCTCTTCTAACCCAATGTCCATCCCAAGGACCAAAGATCGCTTTGTCTGTTTGGGCTTCCAGACTGGTGTCCCAAACTTCAGAGATTATTTCTTACCCACGACGCCAAAACCCGGTGCCTCTGTAACCTATTTCTTCCTCGGAGCAAACCTTTCCTCACTAACAGAGCAGTCTAACTTAGAAAACAAGGCCGGTGAGTCTAGGGCGAGTAGAGTATCGCTTCTAACAGCTTTCGCGAAACTAACAAAGGAAGCAGAGGCATCCTTATGACCACATGGAAGAAACAAGTGCGAGTTCAGACTGAGCTTAGAGCCAAACTAGGAGGGTAAGGGTGGATGAAAAGGTGGTAAGTTATCACTTCGATCATTAGTAGCACCATTATGGCCTCGTTTATTTCATAAGGCATCGACCGTCGACATGAAGCTTGGGTGATCCCAAGGATCCCCAGCTTCCAATCCCGTGAGGTTGCTGACCTCATCTCCCATTTCCACTGCCAAACCTTAAATATAACAAAACATCAATCCAATCATGAGGATAATGGAGTGTGATGTGGCAAGTCTGTAGACATTTTAGTCCTGTGGAAGTCAGACCTCCCAGACTACGAAAAGACAGAGTTCCCCCGAAATGATGCCACAGTTAATACAAACCTACCCATAAAATAACAGAGAAAGCTTAAAAAAATTGACAAAAACTAAGACAAGATGCGTCTGGAGCTCTCCAGTTGACCACTTAGCATGGCGACAAGAAATAGTAGGTGTATCTAGAACAAAAGGAGAAACCAGACCAACTAAACTAAGAGTCTTTTGGGTTTTCTGCCAAAGTAATATGGGTAACCGACTTATCCTTCACCAATAATGGAGTACTGCAACTCCATCGGTCCCGCGGAATCCCAGTTTGAAATGTGTGTCGCCATGAAACCTGTAGAAAAGCTCGTTCCCGCCCATTCAGCAGACGCCGCCAATTTTTTTCTTGTCTACTTAGCTTTATCAAAATACTTTTTTCTAATTAAATTTATGAACAATACTTTTTTCTTGTCTACTTAGCTTAATCAAAACTATTGGTACTTACCCATATTCTACATATGTAGATCAGTAGCCCCTCACGATACCTTTTTCTTGTCTACTTAGCTTAATCAAAACTATTGGTAATTACCCATATTCTACATATCTATATCGGTAGCCCCTCACGATACCTACGATTGGTACTTGGGCCATGCATATTCTTGTGCATGGTACCCATCTTCTCCAAATTGATCGCACATGGTATTTATCCATCTAATGCAAAATTTTTGTGTGTCTTCATGGTACCCATCTTATTGATCTGTTTGTAATTCTTATGCACAATAAGACATGAGGGATTTGATTTTCATTTCTCTTAATTGTTTTTCATTGTAAATTGTAACATGTTAAGTGAAGGTTGTGTTGAAACAAAGATTAAATTTTTCGTTCCTAAGGTCTAGATTTTTATTTTTAAGGTTTCGGCTTTCCTCAAAGAAAAATTTCATCATTTCTGAAATTCACGATACCTTTTTATTTGTTTTTTGAATAAAGAACAGATAAAGGTCTACAAATATATAAATTTTCCAACACTTTTCAAAAAAAAATTTAAAAGGAGTTTAATTTTAAATTTGCGAGTTTTTCAGTCAAATGTTAAAGAAATCGAGATTCAGGGTTTAACGTAAACAAATTTTTAATGCAAATCAAATTGCGAAACCCCGATCCCCGATTTCCCGATACTTTAAGACTTAATTAAAACATAAATTACTTAATTCTCAATTTAAAGGGTTTAAAAGTTAAGTTAATCACGTCGCGATATCGGGATTCGCGGTTCAATAAGATCATATAATCTTGTCATTGTGTTTCCCGATTTCCTGATTTTGCGATACATTTGATCCTTAAGTAAAGATATGAAATAATCTAATCTTTGCTAAAAATGATTAAGAGTTAAATAATTACATCGCGATTTCGGGATTCGCGGTTCTATGAGAAGCGTGTTTCTTGTCATCCTATTTCCCGAAATCCCGATCACCAAAATCCCGACTCATAATTCACATTTGAAATAAACTATATCTATTTTGGCCTTAATCTTGATTACTCAGTTGATTAAGATAAGTTAAATCATGTTTTAAAGAAACGGGTCATCGCCATTTCGCGATTTCGGGATTCGCGATTCCATGAGAGCACAACTCATGTCATCAGATTTCCCGAAATCCCGACTTCCGATTTTTCGATTAACGAAATCCCGGAAATATTGAATCTCAATTAATCAACATATTAAAAAACGTTTTAATTTTTCTTTGAATGTTCATTAATGCTTTGTGTTTTGATTTAGTATGTTTCTCTTTATATTTGAAAATGACGAGAAAGCCTAAGTATGGACATTGAATGCATATCTCCGAAAATCTTTTCTTCATTACGAGCTTTTATTTTGTGACAGATGTACGATTCTCACTATACGTAAGATATATTCAAATTAAACGATCGAACGTCTGTATTTTCTTTTCAAAGCTAAGTTTTTCATCCACTCTCTATGACAGGTTTTCAAGTTAAACGCAGAGCTATGGCACCCAAAAAAGCACCGAAGAAAAACGAAGACCAACTGTAAGGTGATATTATCTCCGATACTACTGCATCCGGAGTACACTCTGTCAAATCGTGGACTGGAATTTTCGAAAAGCTGGAGGATGAGCTTAAATATGCAGACCCTGATTCAGAAAATCATCTCCGAGACATTGTTGAGTCTGAGCTTCATAAGGTTGTTGCACGTCCGAGGTTGGTAACATATACCGATATGATCTGCTGGGCTCTGGATAGGGTGGACATCCCGACAAGAATCATTCTGAACGAGCAAGGAGCTGTCATCGGCTCATTCAGGCCTGAGCACATTCAAGTAATGTATAAACTCTCACCGAATTACAAACACACCTTTAATGCTGAATTTTTAACTGAGTTTCAAAGAAAGGAATGTGTTGAGGTAGGCCAGACATATCCCGACATAATTAGAGGATGGGCGAGGTCTGAAGCAAAGTTTAGGGCCGATGCTCATGGGATTTATGCTTCGGCCTCTTTAAACGAATATATGGTTTACGCAGCCATGATGTTATGTAGACTTTTCGGGAGAAAAGATCCCTGTCACTTTCATGCAGACTAGACACCCTTCCTAGAGGAAGTTTCGGAAGGACATAGTTTTAACTGGCATAAAATTTTGTCAGATAACCTCACACAAGAGGTTGTAAATTACAAAGCAGCCAAGTCAAAAGGGCAACCAGTGTCTTTTATATGTCTGCATATATTATGGATGCCATTTGTTTTATGACTCCTTTTCCATTAATGAATTGGAGTTGGAATGTTTATTGCCCAGAGCCTATTCATAAATACCACTCAGCTCTCTGGGAAGAAAATGCAAAAGATGTTTTTTATGATGTTTGTCATTATGTAATTATCCCTTTGCACAAAATATTCTTTGGATGTGAACCCCCTCGCATTTTTGACACAGTCATAGAAAGCCTCAAATCGGTTGCCGACTGGTTTATTGAGGAGATTTTTTCTTATGTTAGGGTTTATGGCTGTTCCATTCCGCCTCACGCACTCCCGAAATTCTTACTAGATAGATTAGTATGTAGAGAAGTAGCTCATCAGTTAGCCAAGGGTGGTATTGGGTTAGAATTAAAAGCTCTTCAGAAAAAAGCATGGCCATCTTTCCTTGTTTATGTCGGGAAATTTACTTTATCAAACTTAGGCCATTCTAAGGCGAAGGCCGAGTCATTGGAGGAAGTAAAATTAGTAAACATCGAGCACAGAAAACATGACCCTTACCAAATAATTAGTCGGCATTACATACAATGTAATTTAAAAGCTTATGAACATGAAGTTTTTGTTTATGATGATATTTTCAAAGATGTTAAATCTTATGAGGAAGTGCAGAACAGAGTACAGGCCTTGCCACCTGACTCATAGGCTGGGTTTACATCTTTTCAAAGACATAGGCGAAGCTGCCTGCCAAAGATTTTACAAGGTGAAATATCGACTTCATTGCCGTAACAGGAAGAAACCCCTCCAGGGTTTGAAACTAATACTCAGGATAAATCAAATGACAAAGATAAGTTGAAGGATTCTAAAATACCTCCTCAAAACACAGAGGGTTCTCAGATAAAAGAACCAAGGACAGAGAAAGGAAAAGGATTGGAAACAAGTCCAATAATTCTTGATGATATTCCAGAAAATATTGGAGGAACTTCTTCAAAAGAACTTGGCAGTCCTATCACAGCTTTGACTCCATTACAGTCAACTTTCAGAACCCCTCATGAAGGAGTTCTATATGTCAGTGATCTGGAGCCGATTTCAAGAGATGAAATCCCCCCATCTGATTATTTTTTCAGCAAAAAACGAAGAGCAGTCTTGAAACAAGAAATCCATCCAAGAGGAGAAGGAACGATCAAAAGGCATAAAGTTATCATTGATGGGAAGAAACTCAAGGATGGAGAGTTCGCTACAGAATTAGAAGGAACTATGGGTGCTATAGCATCAGCTAATATATATTCTGTGGGAAACCTAACAACTATGCTTGAACAGAAGGATCAAGAAATAATTCAGTTGCAAGACAGATTAAAGGAAAATGAAAGAAATATTGGTTGGGGAATACAGAAGGGTCTAGAACAAGCTAGACTCAAAGATATGCAAGAAATCCAAAATTTGAATAAAAACTTGGATGAGGCAAAACACATGATACAGGTCACTCAAGAACAGGTTCAAAAGCTGGGAGAAGAAAATAAATTTTTGCAAGACAAGATTATTCCTATTGCTAACCAGGAATCAAATAGGTCCATGGAAAAGGTGTTCCAAAAAGAAAGAGAAGCGAAAGCAGCAAGGACTACTTTTCAGAAAGCAGTGGCTTCCTCATTAAAAGATGAAATTGGAAAAAATCAGAAATTATCTATTTCTGAACAGGTAAAAGGGGATATAATGATAAAAGTCTGGGAATCAAAATTGGTTGAATATAAAAGAATCACAAAAGAATTTAACGAGGACTATCAAGGAATCTTCAATCTCTTTGAAAAAGATTCATTAAATATCGGGACAGATGGTTGTTCTGGGTTATTAGGCGAAATCAACATTGCCAGGCATCAGCTGAAGTCGAGAGAAGAGCTTGAAGAAAAGAAAGCAGAAATTTTAAATATTAAATTGGTCAACATTACAGAAATCAATAAGTGGATGGTAACTTCAAGTTTAAGGTTGAAAAATGTTAAATTCACAGAGAAAACGATAGAAAGTCGGTTGTCAGATTTACAAAGAAGATTTTTCTCTTTTGAAGCAAATGAGATACCCGAGGCTCCCAGGATCTTAGTAAACTTTTTGGGAAAATGTGTTCAATGCGTTGAAGCAGAGAAAGAAAGTTCGCCAACGCAAATTTAAAACTTTTTAAATGTTTTTATTTATTAGAATTTTGAAAGAAATTGTAAACGGTTGACATTATTTTATGTAACCGTAATATTAGGGAGTTGGTTAGTTACCAACGAGAAAATTTGATAGAAATGTATAAATATAGTTTCAAAAGGTTGAAAAAGGGCTTCAGAAATTTTGGAGAGAGCCATTTTTGTAACATGAGTTTGGAATTTCATCGGAATATAAATCGCAAACAAGATTATGGATCCTACAACTTCGTAACTATGTGTCTACCCTTGTTTGTAATGCTTTGTTAAATTTTCCTTTTAAATGTTTTCTAACGAGTAATTGATTTGAAGTTATATGCATCTTTGTTAATTATTTCAGATTGGTTTGGATGTTGAATGTTTTACAGTCTTTCCTCTGAAATTGCTTTAGTAATTTTAAGACCTGTAAAACCTTTTGTTCCTTAATACTTAACTCTGTTAGAAATCTTGTTTTTCTTTCATCATTGTTAATTGAAATATAAGATTCTTTCTTGATAAAAGCCTTATATTTCCCTGTAGTGTGTTTTGTTGTCTATAATTTCAAAATTGTTATGAAACCAGGAAACGGCCTTGAATGTGTTTTACATTACAGTTTTAGATTTTAAAAATTGTTTTCATTAATCTCATCTCTGGAAATCTGAAGTAACCAATTGATTAAAAACCCAATTATAAACTTTTTTAAACCTTATCATCCATGACTGTCCCTAGTAGCAGACAACCTAACGTAGAACCAGGCCTTCAGGATCAAACCAGCATTGCCCTAAGTTTATTCAACACTATTTTACAAACAGCGACCAATAGGGCTGAGTTAGAACAATCATGGGCTGCTATTCAGCGAGACATTAGCATCCAAGAGCAACAGGAAGCAAGACAGAGACAGTTGAGAAACTGAAGTTGTTCTGATCTTTCTTTGATTCCTTATTTCCAAATCTTTTTATTAAAATTATTTACGGATGCCTTGACGGTATGTTTTATAGCCTTAAAACATAAACTCAGGAACAACATCTTTTTTGGCGTCGTTGTCGGGGAATCGAAGAAACAAATTATTTCCCTGGGAAGAACGACATTGACATTTTTTGTTGTTGATAGTGAATAAGAACAAAAAACTTTCTAAGGCTAAATTATTTTCACTTGGCGACTCCACACTAAATAAACTGGCTAGTAGCCGTAAGAACACCAGAAAAAACCCGGATAGTAAACAGACCTCGCCAGTCTCTAATCCGGAAAAAAATTTAAAATCACGAAAATCAATTAAACAAATCCTTTTATCAACTTATTCTACAGATCAGCTTAACTTTACACAATCAAACTCATCGAAATATTTTGAACAATCACTTTCACTTCCCCCCTCTTTTGATACTTTCTCATTTTCTGAAGTTTCGTCTCCATTTTTTCGAGAATCTTCTCTGCACATTGTCCAAACTTCAGTCCCAAATCTAACCATGGCGGCACAAGGAGGTGCTGGAGCTGGAGGTGGTGCTCCTGGAGGTGGTCAAGTACCACTTCCCGGGATTTTTTCCAAAGTGGCTGCTAGATATGCTCCCCTCGTTCTTCCTGTTCCTCTTCATGATCTCCCTGAGAACTATATGAAGAGCCTCCCAAAATTTACAGGGGAGGGAGATTTGACTGCACAAGAACATATAAACTTTTTCGATCAATTTGCAGATATACTTGAAATAGAACATGAAGATGTTTATTCTAGATTACTTGTTCAAACTTTTGAGGGACAGGTGAGAACTTGGTTTCGATCCTTACCAGCTGGATCATTAAGATCCTATGAAGAGCTTGAGAGTGCATTCATTAGACAATGGGGTGAGAGGAAGGATCACCTCTACTATCTAACCGAATTCGGAGCCCTCAAAAAGAAAAACTATGAGTCGGTTCTAGAATTCACACAAAGGTTTAATAAATTATACAATAAAATTCCAGCCGAAGTTAAACCTTCACAACCTGCAGCAAAAGTGACTTTTGCTGGTGCTTTTGATCCCGACTTTGCTTTACTATTGAGAGAAAGGATATCATTAGATCTCTCTAAAATGCAGGATGATGCAGTTGAAATCGAATCCAATATGATGGCATCAGGGAAGCTTAAAGAAAAGACCGAAAATGTAAATAAAGAAAATAAAAAATTCAAAGAACAAGGTGGACCTTCAGGGTCAGGAAAATCTTCTGGAGATAAATTAGAAGAGATGGCTAGGGTCATTCGAGAAATTTCAAATAAGATCTCGAAAATGGAACTAGAAAAAACGAAAAGGGATAATTTTCC
This sequence comes from Picea engelmannii, assembly GCA_009831015.1. Lineage (NCBI taxonomy): Eukaryota > Viridiplantae > Streptophyta > Pinopsida > Pinales > Pinaceae > Picea > Picea engelmannii. The sequence continues at coordinate 204,252 of ML789921.1, read as the reverse complement.
CAGAAAAGATTTTCGGAAAAATCCTGAACCTCAGGGACCATATAAAACGATGAAAAATGAAGATCAAAAAATTCAAGCACCCTTTAAAAGTGAAAATTATATTGGAGAGGAAGATTTGGGCAATTTTGAAGAATTGGATGAAGATATTAGTAATCTTGGTGATGATAATAAGTCTCCTTATTTATCCAGACAGGATTATGAAGCATCTTTGATTAAAGAAAGTAAATCAGAAAATAAAGTTAACAATAATGTCACTGATGATTGTACATATCAAAATATTGCAGATGATATTATTGCTGAGTTACAGGAAAAATACAATCTGAGACTGAGAAATAAAAATCTCCCTAATGTTCAAATAAAAAAGGGTTTGTTGAGAAATGATATCGATGAGGTAAATCCCAAAGTTGCAGATAAACAGTCTGCAAAAAGAAATACCACTGATACCCACCCTGTACAGTTAGAACCAGTAGGAACACCCCCTATAAATACACAAGCTCCGATAAAACAAAATAAGGTTACATCTCAACGTAAAACCGAGAAAAAAGGTATGGAAACTCCAAACATTGAGAATGACAAGGCTCTAGGAAACTTCAATTTGGAAAACGAAATAAGTAAGATCAAAATTCCTATCCCCCTTGTTGAATTAGCAAAAAATCCAGTATACCGAAAACAAATCGCCAAAATGATACATTTTTCTGAAGATGAAAGTCAGGTCGATGCTATTAACTTAGAATATGATAAGCCTATCCTAGTTTTCGGTCCACACGTCGAAGGTGCAAGAGATACAGTGGCTCCTTTTTATATTACACTAACTCTTTTTGACCACCTTTTACATAACTGTATGTTGGATTCTAGAGCTTCCCATAATGTTATGCCAAAGGCAATAATGGAAAAACTTGGTCTCGAAATCACAAGACCCTATGGTGATTTGTATTCTTTCGATTCAAGGAAAGTTAAATGCATAGGAATGATTAAAGACCTAGTGGTAAGTTTGGCCCAGATACCTGCTAAAAGTATCCTTATGGATGTAGTAGTCRCTGATATCCCCCCAAAATATGGAATGCTATTATCTAGATCATGGGGCGCTAAGCTTGGAGGATCCCTTCAGCTAGATATGACATATGCTACAATCCCTGTTTTCGGAGGCCAATTCACTCGTCTTTACAGGGAGACTCGGTTGGCATTCACTGTAACTGACCCAACTAATCCTAACAATCATCCAGTTTATATTGCCGACCAAGATTTAGGAAATTGTATATTATCTTTAGATGATGATTTTGAAGTAGATGTAGGTGATAAATGTACAGAAGAAAAAATTGAAAAAAAAGAAATAGAGAAAAATGTATATAATACTGGTATATGGAAAATGTATTTT
>ML789921.1:179825-192780 GCA_009831015.1 Picea engelmannii | reverse complement strand
TTCTAGTTATCAATTTTTCAAAACCGGATATTCATCTTAAGTCAAAATAGAGCTTCCCAGTTTAAAAATTATAAATTTTATTTCGATTGATGCAAGCTGAAATGTTCAATAATCTGTTGAGTTTCCAAAGATTGTTCTAATCAGCTCAATACTAACTCAATTTTGGAACAGGAAGGAGAAATTTGAAGAAGACTATAACTGAGTTTCAAATAAATAAGAAGTTTTGAAAAGGTTTTCAAAGGCTTTATATAATCTCTTTTTCCTCTCCTTGATCAATTTATCAGAGATAAACCCTTGACACCATTTACCCAATGAAGGCACTGAGTCTACATGTTCTCCTCGTCCCGCAGGGAGACGAGGTCCCCAGTTGGAGCCTATGTTGAAACAAAGCTTAAATTTTTCATTCCTAAGGTCTAGATTTTTATTTTTAAGGTTTCGGCTTTCCTCAAAGAAAAATTTCATCATTTCTGAAATTCATGATACCTTTTTATTTGTTTTTTAATAAAGAACAGATAAAGGTCTACAAATATATAAATTTTCCAACACTTTTCAAAAAAATATTTAAAAGGAGTATAATTTTAAATTTGCGAGTTTTTTAGTCAAATGTTAAAGAAATCGGGATTCGGGGTTTAACGTAAACAAATTTTTAATGCAAATCAAATTGCGAAACCCCGATCCCCGATTTCCCGATACTTTAAGACTTAATTAAGAAATAAATTACTTAATTCTCAATTTAAAGGGTTTAAAAGTTAAGTTAATCACGTCGCGATATCAGGATTCGCGGTTCAATAAGATCATATAATCTTGTCATTGTGTTTCCCGATTTCCCGATTTCGCGATACATTTGATCCTTAAGTAAAGATATGAAATAATCTAATCTCTGCTAAAAATGATTAAGAGTTAAATAATTACATCGCAATTTCGGGATTTGCGGTTCTATGAGAAGCGTGTTTCTTGTCATCCTATTTCGCGAAATCCCGATCACCAAAATCCCGACTCATAATTCACATTTGAAATAAACTATATCTATTTTGGCCTTAATCTTGATTACTGAGTTGATTAAGATAAGTTAAATCATGTTTTAAATAAACGGGTCATCGCCATTTCGCGATTTCGGGATTCGCGATTCCATGAGAGCATGACTCATGCCATCAGATTTCCCGAAATCCCGACTTCCAATTTTCCGATTAACGAAATCCTGAAAATATTGAATCTCAATTAATCAACATATTAAAAAACGTTTTAATTTTTCTTTGAATGTTCATTAATGCTTCGTGTTCTGATTTAGTATGTTTCTCTTTATATTTGAAAATGACGAGAAAGCCTAAGTACGGACATTGAATGCATATCTCCGAAAATATTTTCTTCATTACGAGATTTTATTTTGTGACAGATGTACGATTCTCACTATACGTAAGATATATTCAAATTAAACGATCGAACGTCTGTATTTTCTTTTCAAAGCTAAGTTTTTCATCCACTCTTTGTGACAGGTTTTCAAGTCAAACGTAGAGCTATGGCACCCAAAAAAGCACCGAAGAAAAACGAAGACCAACCGGAAGGTGATATTATCTCCGATACTACTGCATCCGGAGTACACTCTGTCAAATCATGGACTGGAATTTCCGAAAAGGTGGAGGATGAGCTTAAATATGCAGACCCTGATTCAGAAAATCATCTCCGAGACATTGTTGAGTCTGAGCTTCATAAGGTTGTTGCACGTCCGAGGTTGGTAACATATATCGATATGATATGCTGGGCTCTGGATAGGGTGGACATCCCGACAAGAAGCATTCTGAACGAGCAAGGAGCTATTGTTGGCTCATTCAGGCCTGAGCACATTCAAGTAATGTATAAACTCTTGCCGAATTACAAACACACCTTTAATGCTGAATTTTTAGCTGAGTTTCAAAGAAAGGAATGTGTTGAGGCAGGCCAAACATATCCCGACATAATTAGAGGATGGGCGAGGTCCGAAGCAAAGTTTAGGGTCGATGCTCATGGGATTTATTCTTCGGCCTCTTTAAACAAATATATGGTTTACACATCCATGATGTTATGCAGACTTTTTGGGAGAAAAGATCCCTGTCACTTTCATGCAGACTGGACACCCTTCCTAGAGGAAGTTTCGAAAGGACATAGTTTTAACTAGCATAAAATTTTGTCAGATAACCTCACACAAGAGGTTGTAAATTACAAAGCAGCCAAGTCAAAAGGACAACCAGTGTCTTTTTATATGTCTGCATATATTATGGATGCCATTTGTTTTATGACTCCTTTTCCATTAATGAATTGGAGTTGGAATGTTTCTTGCCCAGAGCCTGTTCATAAATACCACTCAGCTCTCTGGGAAGAAAATGCAAAAGATGTTTTTTATGATGTTTGTCATTATGTAATTATCCCTCTGCACAAAATATTCTTTGGATGCGAACCCCCTCGCATTTCTGACGCAGTCATAGAAAGCCTCAAATCGGTTGTCGACTGGTTTATTGAGGAAAAATTTTCTTATGTTAGGGTTTATGGTTGTTCCATTCCGCCTCACGCACTCCCGAAATTCTTACTAGATAGATTAGTATGCAGAGAAGTAGCTCATCAGTTAGCCAAGGGTGGTATTGGGTTAGAATTAAAATCTCTTCAAAAAAAAGCATGGCCATCTTTCCTTGTTTATGTCGGGAAATTTACTTTATCAAACTTAGGCCATTCTAAGGCGGAGGCTGAGTCATTGGAGGAAGTAAAATTAGTAAACATGGAGCACAGAAAACATGACCCTTACCAAATAATTAGTCGGCATTACATACAATGTAATTTAAAAGCTTATGAACATGAAGTTTCTGTTTATGATGATATTTTCAAAGATGTTAAATCTTATGAGGAAGTGCAGAACAAAGTACAGGCCTTTCCACCTGACTCACAGGCTGGGTTTACATCTTTTCAAATACATAGGCGAAGCTGCCTACCAAAGATTTTACAAGGTGAAATATTGACTTCATTGCCAGAACAGGAAGAAACCCCTCCAAGGTTTGAAACTGATACTCAGGATAAATCAAATGACAAAGATAAGTTGAAGGAGTCTGAAATACCTCCTCAAAACACAGAGGGTTCTCAGATAAAAGAACCAAGGACAGAGAAAGGAAAAGGACTGGAAACAAGTCCAATAATTCTTGATGATATTCTAGAAAAGATTGGAGGAACTGCTTCAAAAGAACTTGGCAGTCCTATCACAGCTTTGACTCCATTACAGTCAACTTTCGGAACCCCTCATGAAGGAGTTCTATACGTCAGTGATCTGGAGCCGATTTCAAGAGATGAAATCACCCCATCTGATTATTTTTTCAGCAAAAAACGAAGAGCAGTCTTGAAACAAGAAATCCATCCAAGAGGAGAAGGAACGATCAAAAGGCATAAAGTTATCATTGATGGGAAGAAACTCAAGGATGGAGAGTTCGCTACAGAATTAGCAGGAACTATGGGTGCTATAGCATCAGCTAATATATATTCTGTGGGAAACCTAACAACTATGCTTGAACAGAAGGATCAATAAATAATTCAGTTGCAAGACAGATTAAAGGAAAATGAAAGAAATATTGGTTGGGGAATACAGAAGGGTCTAGAACAAGCTAGACTCAAAGATATGCAAGAAATCCAAAAGTTGAATAAAAACTTGGATGAGGCAAAACACATGATACAGGTCACTCAAGAACAGGTTCAAAAGATGGGAGAAGAAAATAAATTTTTGCAAGACAAGATTATTCCTATTGCTAACCAGGAATCAAATAGGTCCATGGAAAAGGTGTTCCAGAAAGAAAGAGAAGCGAAAGAAGCAAGGACTACTTTTTAGAAAGCAGTGGCTTCCTCATTAAAAGATGAAATTGGAAAAAATTAGAAATTATGTGTTTCTGAATAGGTAAAAGGGGATATAATGATAAAAGTCTGGGAATCAAAATTGGCTGAATATAAAAGAATCACAAAAGAATTTAACGAATACTGTCAAGGAATCTTCAATCTCTTTGAAAAAGATTCATTAAATACCGGGACAGATGGTTGTTCTGGGTTATTAGGCGAAATCAACATTGCCAGGCATCAGATGAAGTCGAGAGAAGAGCTCGAAGAAAAGAAAGCAGAAATTTTAAATATTAAATTGGTCAACATTACAGAAATCAATAAGTGGATGGTAACTTCAAGTTTAAGGTTGAAAAATGTTAAATTCACAGAGAAAACGATAGAAAGTCAGTTGCCAGATTTACAGAGAAGATTTTTCTCTTTTGAAGCAAATGAGATACCCGAGGCTCCCAGGATCTTAGTAAACTTTTTGGGAAAATGTGTTCAATGCGTTGAAGCAGAGAAAGAAAGTTCGTCAACGCAAATTTAAAACTTTTTAAATGTTTTTATTTATTAGAATTTTGAAAGAAATTGTAAACGGTTGACATTATTTTATGTAACTGTAATATTAGGGAGTTGGTTAGTTACCAACGAGAAAATTTGATAGAAATGTATAAATATAGTTTCAAAAGGCTGAAAAAGGGCTTCAGAAATTTTGGAGAGAGCCATTTTTGTAACATCAGTTTGGAATTTCATCGGAATATAAATCGCAAACAAGATTCTGGATCCTGCAACTTCGTAACTATGTGTCTACCCCTGTTTGTAATGCTTTGTTAAATTTTCCTTTTAAATGTTTTCTAACAAGTAATTGATTTGAAGTTATATGCATCTTTGTTAATTATTTCAGATTGGTTTGGATGTTGAATTTTTTTACACTCTTTCCTCTGAAATTGCTTTAGTAATTTTAAGACCTGTAAAACCTTTTGTTCCTTAATACTTAACTTTGTTAGAAATCTTGTTTTTCTTTCATCATTGTTAATTTAAATATAAGATTCTTTCTTGATAAAAGCCTTATATTTCCCTGTAGTGTGTTTTGTTGTCTATAATTTCAAAATTGTTATGAAACCAAGAAACGACCTTGAATGTGTTTTACATTACTGTTTTAGATTTTAAAAGTTGTTTTCATTAATCTCATCTCTGGAAATCTGAAGTAACCAATTGATTAAAAACCCAATTATAAACTTTTTTAAACCTTATCATCCATGACTGTCCCTAGTAGCAAACAACCTAACGTAGAACCGGGCCTTCAAGATCAAACCAGCATTGCCCTAAGTTTATTCAACACTATTTTACAAACAACGACCAATAGGGCTGAGTTAGAACGATCATGGGATGCTATTGAGTGAGACATTAGCATCCAAGAGCAACAGGAAGCAAGACAGAGACAGTTGAGAAACTAAAGTTGTTCTGATCTTTCTTTGATTCCTTATTTCCAAATCTTTTTATTAAAATTATTTGTGGATGCCTTGACGGTATGTTTTATAGCCTTAAAACATAAACTCAGGAACAACATGTTGTATGGTTTGTTTTGTTGAGCTTTGGAGACAGCAACCTAGTTTTGAAAATAAAGGAGAGCGGGAAACTTGATTCCTACAAAAATGATGAATCAAGGAACCAGGAAGGAAGACCATCCCGGTGGAGCTACACTTAACTTTCGATAACAATCATTATGTTTTTTTTCTAGCTCCTTCTAGCTTTGTTTTTAGGATTAGAGACATCCTTTTTTCTGGTTTTACTGGAGGATGGAGTCATAGTTTAGCAATATTTACATTGTTATTTTTTCCTTTCTACCTTTTGACTTCTCTAGTTTTATACCTCTAGGAGTCCTATTACCCATTTCAGAAACTGTGTTTTAGACTATGCAATTGTCATTGTTTGGCGACTTTTTGCTAGTGGTGGGGTATACCTCCTTCATTGGTCTTCTAATCTCTTAGTGGACGTATATAGAATCAGTCAGTGGAGTAGACTTGTCAGAGGATATTCAGAATATACACTCAGTAACCATAACAGGAGCTTCATTATGGACTCGAGAACTGTAACTGACATAAGTGAAGACGTCAGAGCCTTGATGAGTGAGGAGGACGAGGTGCTCTAGCTCCAAGAGGGCCTTTAATCCAAGGAAGATACGTTGGGGATATCATGTGATGGCTCGTTACCCCCTTTAAGTTTTCCACAATAACCGTTAAATTCCCATTTACCTTCTCAGAACCACCCTTCGGAAGCATTATTAAAAAAACATCCAGGGACCAGCCTTCAACAGAATAGTAGCTCATATGGAAGCGGGAAAAACCCTCCTCTCTCGAAGAAGATACAGTCTTCTTCCCCTAAAAAGGACTACAAAGGTGTGGTGACTCTTGATACCTCTATAATCCAGTATCCTCCTTCAAAGACTATTTCTAGGAGAAAGGATTGGAAACCGAAAAAGAGAAATAGAAGGATGGTTCTGGGCACTAATGTTGGCCTGGAAGAAACCTGTCGGATAGCCCTCTGTGGACTGGTAGGCAGAATTTCTTACCCCTATCTTGCAGAGATAAAATTGGATGAATGGTTTAAGAAGAAGTGGGCTCCACTCCTTGGATATGTTCCTGAAATCTTCTGCCTAACAAAGGGATGGTGGGGTTTGATGGTTAAAAATCCTGCGGATGCTAACCTGTTATTAAACAAAATCTGGATCAACGGGGGTTCCAGTTTTATGATAAAAATATGGAGAGTGGCCTTCGACCCAAAAATGAAATACTTTCAATTTAAACACTTGTGGGTCCTCCTTCCATGATTACCGTTGCACCTGTGGAATGACGGGGCCTTGAGAGAAATTGAAAATTCTCTAGGGATTTTCATTTGGTTAGACCCATCTACATTGACTGGTTCAGCCAGAAATATGTGTAAGATTTTGGTTGGTATTGACCTACACGAAGGCCTCTCAGAGGCGATTGACATAGAGTGGAGGAGTCAACTTATTAATCAGAGAATGGATTATGTAGGTATATCGTTTCGTTGCAGCTGGTGCAAGGAAATAGGACACATACGAAGAGATTGCATAGGTAAACAAGTCGTGGAAAAAGATGAAGAACAGACCCTTCGAGAGGACCCACCAGAATACGTCTCAGGAGATGACGCTATAAAAAGAGGTCCTTTCTACTATGAATCACAGTCCTCTGAAGAGAAGGATTCCTTGCTAGGTATGCTTAAATCCATTTTCCCTCTATTTTTTAACTCTTTATCTTTTTAGGAATGTGAGGCTCTTGAATCCTCTTCTTGGCTAAGAAATTATATCTCTTCATAACCTAATAAGTCACTTAAAGACTTAGTACATTCATTTACCCCTGGGGTGAAGTTGGTAAGCCCGGGTTCTAGGGATAGTGGGACTAGGTTGGGAATCGAAGTGCAAACTTACCAGCCAGGTAATTCTTCTAAAGTACAACAGATTCCAAAGAATGTATTAAACCATTTCTCTCCTAGTCTACGGCCTAGTGATATTGAAATTCAAAACCCAGACGCAGATGTTCCTGGGTTTAGAGAAGCCGAGGAAGGTGATTCTTTGATACCTTTCATAAAAGAAAATCCTTCAACCATTAAACTACCAACCTATCTGGGGAAGGCCATTCTAAAGGAGCCTGTTGAGATGGAAGCTTTTACTTCAAAGGTTGGGAATCCTAAGGAAGAAAAAGAATATGCCTAGTCCCGAGATTTAGGTATTGAAATTTCCCCAACAAAATCTCACAGTTCAAGGAAAAAACAGGTTATAACTCAGTCACTTACTGAATTTGAAAACACTCCCTCCACTGATTGTGGGGATCTTAGAGCATGTAAAGCCCTAGTGAGGACTAAATAATGATTTTAATGTCTCTCAATATCAAAGGGGTTGGAGGTGACCTCAAATTAGCCTCAGTTAGGAGACTTCTCGATACAAATCACCCTGATTTAGTTTTTTTTCAAGAGACTATGGTAGAAGCTTCAAAAGCCAGAGATTTTATGACCTGTTTAAGACCTTCTTGGGTTTCTTGTGCAGTAAACTCAGTGGGAAACTCAGGGGGTCTCTTAGCCTCTTGGGATCTGTCGTCTTTTGATTTTACTCCTTTCCTTGTAATTGGTGGTCTATTGTTAATAGGTAAAAGCCTAAAAAATGGCAGGTTTCTAGCTATTCTTAATATGTATGCACCGTGTTCGGACAAGCTTCAATTATGGAAATATATTGAAGATAGTGGTATCTTGGCTATAAAGAACCTAATTATTGTTGGAGATTTTAATATAGTTCTTTACCCGGACGAGGTTTGGGGAGGTACTTTCGGGTCAGGAACCCAAGAATTATATTATAGAGATCTGTTTGCATCTAATAGATTGAGAGACATTAATCCAGCAAAACTCTGTCCTACGTGGAGAAATGGTCGAAGTGGGTTAGATGTTATTTCAAAAAGATTGGATAGAGTGTTTTTTGTTGAATATATTCTTTTTGAAGTTGGTCATTTTAGATCATGGGTAGAGCTACCATATATATCGGACCATGCTCTGGTCTTCCTTCAATTGGAATGACCTCCATATTATAAAAATTATCCATTCAAGCTGAATGAACAGTGGTTGAATGACCAGGACTTCGTGGACTTGGTCAAAAAAATATGGAATGAACCCTTCTTTATGAATGAAACTAGCAAGCAGCGCTGGATTGTTTGGAAGCTCAAAATGATAAAGAAAAAAGAAAAAGTTATGTTCAAAGAAAAAGTGGCAAAGAAAAATAAAAAATTGAAATTTTTGGAGCAAAATATAAAAGTTTTGACAGTCCGTTTATCATCTGATCCATCCAACCTGATGCTAGACTCTTCCCTGCGTCATTTGGAATCAAAAAGAAATACTATCCTGAAAGGTATTAAAGAACAATGGAGGCTTCGAAGTCGAGAGATCTGGCTGGCTAGTGGAGACAGCAACATGAAATTTTTTCATAAATGTGCCACACATAACAGGGCACGAAAACATATTTGGGAAATCCAAGATTCTTTTGGAGGTAAGATTAATGAACAATCAGCCCTAAAGGACGCAGCTAGCAATTATTTCAAAACCTTCTACAAGGAGCAGAAAATTACAAATACTAGTGAACAACTAAAAATTGTGGATCTCTTCCCCCGGTTGGTCAGTGATGAGGAGTCAAAAGTGATATTTAATCCGGTAAAATTAGAGTTAAAGTCTGTACTCTTTCACTTTAAAAGGGATAAGAGCCTTGGGTCGGATGGTTGGTCGGTTGATTTTTTTACTTCCGTTTTCGAACTTGTAGGGGTTGACCTACTTGAAATGGTGGAAGAATCCAGAAACTTAGGATCTATTCCTGGTTGCTTAAATTTGACTTTCTTAACTCTGATTCCAAAATGAAACAAGTCGAGTACCTTTGAGGATTTTTGTCCAATCTCCCTATGTAATCTTTGCTACAAGGTTATTTCCAAAGTCATTGCAAATCGCATTAAACCTTTCCTCTCCAAATCCCTCTCAGAGGAGCAACTTGGTTTCTTAAAAGGAAGGAGAATTCGGGACGCGATTGGCTCGGCTCATGAAAGCATTCACAGCATAAAGAAGAAAAAATTGACGTCACTTGTCCTTAAACTGGACATTAAAAAGGCTTATGATTGTATTGATTGGGTTATACTCAGGCTATTGCTACTTAAAGGAGGGCTTGTCATACCAATGACAAATTGGATTATGTCATGTGTCACATCTGCAACCTTTGTTGTCCTAATAAACGACGAAGCCACAGAGTTCTTCAAAAGTGGAAGGGGGTTACGCCAAGGCTGTCTGTTGTCTCCCCTTCTCTTTATTATTGTGATGGAGGGACTTAGTCTTTTATTAAAGGAGAGTATCAGACAAAAGAAACTGACAAGTATAAAAATTACTAACCTTCTTAATATTTTACATCTCTTGTTTGTAGATGATGTGCTCATAATGTCAAAGGCTTGTCAAACTGAATGGAAAGAAATATACACTATAATCTCTATGTTTTGCAAAGCATCAGGACTAACTGTGAATCAGTCAAAGACAACGATACACTATGAAGGGCTCACAGAGGGTGAACTGGAAGCTTTCAAATCCTTTGTCCCTTACAACTTCAACGATCTAAAATTTGGCTTCAAATACCTAGGTTATCATCTCAAGACAGGGGTTCAGAAGGCATCCGACTGGGATTGGATGGTAACAAAAATAACAAAGAAAATGAGCTTATGGTGCTATAGATGGTTATCGATTGGCGACAGATATATTCTTGTCAAATCCGTATTGGAGGGACAAGTTGTCTATTGGATGTCACTAGAGTATATCCCTCAATTAGTGCTCTCAAAAATCAGGAATTTGATGTTCCATTTCCTCTGGAGTGGGCTTTCGGCTACGAAACATTACCACTTTTGCAATTGGGAACTGATATCTAGACCAAAGAAAAATGGAGGTTGGGGGATTCACAACCTTACATATTTCAATCAAGCATTGTTGGCAAACACTATGTGGAAAGTTTTAATGCAAGGAGGCATTTTAGAGTGGTGATAGAAAAATACATTTCAAACTGTTCAATTATTAGTTGGTTCAGAATGGAAAATCAAAAGAAAAAAGCGATATCAAGGATATGGTCGAGTTTAATTTGCACAATACATCTCATCACTCACTGGATAGCTTGGCGACCAGGTTCTGGACATATGATAAACATAGGGAGAGACTACATCCTCGGCTTAAAAGAAAAATCCATTTTGAACCCAAAGATACGGTCAATTCTATTCAAAATGAATATTACGGCCCTGTCTCAAGTTTTAAAAGGTAAAAACTCGTTAACAAAGCTAGAGCAATGGCGGAGCAACAACAATTTGGGACTCAATGGAACATGGGCGTTAGAGTGCGGTCTATTTACTAAAGAACTAAAAACGACTGGAATAGCCTTGAAAAACTGTCAAGATGTTATAGTATGGACTGGTGGTGATTCCTCTGGAAACATCACAGTCAAAAATCTGTATGATGCAATTATATCCACTAAATAGTTTCCGAGTTTTTTGGGCTAGAAATCAAAAATCTAGAAATGGAAACTTCAGTTGAAACTAAAGATCTTCATGTGGCTGGCGGCAAGCAATAAAATTCTGATCTGGGCAGTACTAAAAAACAAAGGATGGGAGGGCCCTGGCATTTGTTTTCTTTGTAATCAAAATGATGAAGATATAGATCATTTATTTGTAAATTGCACATTTACAAAGGAAGTCTGGCACAGGATTCAGATTAGTCAAAAACTCAAAGCAAACTGGAGTGGGAATACCCTTGAAGAATGTATGGATGCATGGATAAAAAATAAAACTGTTCCCAACAACTTGGCTATCTTTACTTGTTGGTACGTCTAGATTGAAAGGAATAAAACTATATTTGAGGAAATTTCTCCATCTATAAACACTATTGTTTATAATACGCTCAGATCACCCGTATACAATCCAGATTCAAATAGATCTCAGTCTCTCAAGCAAAGATCGATTACCTTCTTAGAGGAAGATACAATTGTTTTTTTTTATGGAGCTGTGACTATAGGGGATTTTTGTTGCGATGCAGGGGGTACCATAATCTATAAAGATAGAACAGAATTCGGATGGATGATAAACTGTGGAGGAGGCACAAATACAAAAGCCAAGTTGTTAGGTGTTTGGACAACTCTCACTCTTGCCAAGTATCTAAATATAACAAACCTGCATCTTATGGGAGATTCCAAAGTAGTCATAGATTGGCTAAAACAAGAAGGCAGGCTAAACTCGGTGACGATTGAAGGATGGAAAAATAGCATTTTGGAATTGGTGGCATCCTTTCAGACTATCAATTACTCTCACATCTTCAAATAATTCAACACGGTAGCGGATTTTCTTTCCAAGGAAGCTCTTCAAGAACCCCCAGGTAGATTAATCTATTATAGATGGTCGGATGGGATGAAGAACCATACTTCATTTATGGACCTCTTTTAAAGTTCTTCGGCCTTCTTCTGATATGCTCGTGATCAGCTGATGAGTATAGAAGTCAAGATTAGTTTTGTTATAATACTCAAGTGATAGTATTTAAAGTCAAGCTTATTATAGAAGTCAAGATTAGTGTTGTTATAATACTCAAGTGATAGTATTTAAAGTCAATCTGACTATGTTATTTTCCACTATCTACAGTCTAGAAGAACTGAAATAACTTTTATGTAAAATGGAATGAAGAGTCCATAGATTATTTTTTGTGTGTGTCTATTGGAACAGTATTGTTTAAAATATGGGACTAAGCAGTCATAATACTGGTTTGACTTGTTTGAAGAAGTGTAAATGAAATTATATCCATTAATATAATATCGAGTGAATTTTCTTTGTGAAAAAAAAAAAGTGAAGGTTATTTAAACACAGTTCAAATCTTTTTAAAGCTATTAAATGTAAAGCTAAGGCCAAACCACTTTAAATAATTTTATTTTACCCCCTTAAATTTAAGAGGTATGGAATCATCATTCTTTCATTTTTTAGTTTAATAATTATAAAGGAAATCTTGCACAGTTTCATTTTACATAAATTTATTTGATATCTTATAAATAATTATTAAAAATATATGAGAAAGAATTTTTTCATTTGTGAATAAAATTTTGTTTAGTACCATCATTTTTCATATTTTTATTGTAATATTTTATATTTATATTGAAATGTTAAGCTTCTGTCATGACTCATGATCCTCTTGATATGATGTTAAATTTTTATGTGTGAGTATTATTACTCAAATTAAAAAAAAATAAAAAATACTAAAGTAGTAACTCCATGAGATGATGTTAAATTCTTCTTTATAAGTTAATATTACTTAAATTTCAATTTTTTTTAATAAAGTAATAATTGCATGCTTTGATAGTACCATGAACCTTGAGCATGTATACTTGTTTTTTTTATGTTAAGATTAAGATATAAGTTATCCTTTTTTCTTTTATTTTAATAGTAATTATTGACATGGACATGCATGTAATTATTAGTTTTTTAATATTTTTATTAAATGATACAATTATTAAGTAAGTGGAGAAATAAGTTCATTTCATTATTAGTTTTTTTTATAGTCATGTAAAAAAAAAAAAAAA
>ML789921.1:84169-125488 GCA_009831015.1 Picea engelmannii | reverse complement strand
GAGGCGGTTCGATCCGTTGACCACCGGCTCCAATAATTTCACTTTCTTGATCTCCATCGCCGTTCGGAGACCCGCCCATTACTCCTGCTTTTGGGACAGGAAATCCGGAATCTCAGTTTCAGGTCCAGATCCAGAACGCGATTTTAGGAGAGAGACAAATATAGCAGAGAAACGAAGAATCATAGATTTCTGTATTGGAGCGATTGCCTTATACCTTCCGTCCGTTTTGGGGCTACTCTGAGAAGAACGGATGGACCACATGGAGGCATCTGCACGTCAGCGTGGAACGTTATAGACGGACATAATTCGTCTGGAAAACATATCCTCCGTATTTATTTTTCAGTATTTTGACCGACAAGGAATATTGACCTTCAATTATTGGGAGAATGCAATACAAGTGCAAAATAATTGCAAAACCATATTAAAAATAAAAAGTGAAAAAAATATCCTCTGCCATGTGTTTTCAGTGCTTCGATATTATTGTGAGAATGCAACATCATATAAAAATATGTTCAACAATGTATTTTTCAGTATTTTGACAGGGAAAGAATATTGTCATTCCATTATTGTGAGAATGCAATCCGCAGAATAATTGCAAAACTATATCAAAATAAAATATGAACAGTGAGAGTTAAACCAACAAGATAATTCAAATAGTGGTTAATATTTTGTAGAAAAAGAAAATTAATTTTCTATTAAAATAATTCAAATAGTGGTTAATATTTCGTAAAAAAAAGTGTGATTTTCTATTTTATTTAAAACAAAAATATATTTTTCAAACACAGTAAGTAAATTATAAATATAATATAAATTATAAACATAATAACATAAATTTGTATTTAAAAGTTATATTAATAAGAATAAAATTACAAAATTAATGTATATGTCAATTTTTATCCTTTAAAAAATAATCATCAATCTTTTTTTTTTTATCTTTTTCTTTTAATTTCATATCACTTTTTTGAAAAAAAATCAACAAGGGGACCAATTCCTTATCAGATTTGATGAAGTTGTTTGATTCCCCATGAGGTACAACAAGTACTACTTTCATCCTCATGTCCATGTCTTTAGCTTTATCCTCCTATACATAATTGATAATTCAAGATTTTATTTCATTTAATTTTTTTTCCATTTGAAAATCATTTTGTCAAAAAGATTTTTATTTAAATTAATCTCAGTACAAAAACAAATATGTGTACATAATCTGGATATAAGCATCTAAAAACAATTGTACGTAATTATCCAAAGTATTTCCAATACCCTGTCAAAAATGTAAAGACAATTTTTAAATACAAACCCAATTTGACATTGGAATAACTGAAATAAAGCTTAAATCAAATTCTTGAAACCAAAGATTTATAAAAGGTCCCTCTCTTCCTCAAAACCAAGGACCCTCTTTTATGGATCCTCCTGTTAAAATGTCCCTCTCTTCCTCAATTTATTGGGACCTTTATGCATCAAATTAAAAGATGCAATCTGTATTATAAATTGACATAAATCCATTTATAAATAAACATATTTTAAAATATAACACTGTTTTATACTTGCCCATATTGAATCGACTTTATATAAAATATAGATAATAAAGGTGACTATATTCTTGTATATACCTATCCATATTCAATTCAATCGATGAGAAAAAAAGATAACACGTGTACAATTATAAAGTATGCTTCCAGTTTTATTCTTCTTATCCAATGGAAATAAAGAAAGGCACGTTTGTGGACATCCTACACTGCCACCCACGTGAAACGAGAAATGTTTGTTGAAGCTTAAAACAGGAGACAGCGATCAACCTGCTACCCACCTGAAATGAGTGTATAGTTGCAGGTTATTTTATGAAAGTGCAAGTGTCCCTACTACCTACTATAAATTGGGTTTCAATGATGACCTCAAAGTTTCAACGTATCGTTGAAAAGGAAGTATGAAAGTAATTGTGAAGGTCAATAGGAAACTAATGTTAACTGTTAACTGTCGAAGTAAAGTAATTGCAATTGCAGTTAAGTTACTTTAAATTAAGTAATTTCAATTGTAGTTAAAATGAATTGCTGCTAACATTATGCATTTTGTTATTTAGTATTGAATGTTCTGTGAAGTTGGGTGTGAAATGTAGAATTTGAATTGTTTCAAATTTCATTATATATATTTAGTTTTATGCAGTATTCAATACATGGTATTGAATGTTGTGTGAGGTTGGGTGTGTATTGTAGAATTTAAATTGTTTTAAATTTCATTATGTATATTTATTTTTATATAGTATTTAATGTTGTATAGCAAAGGAGAGAATTATTATTATCTCCATACTACTTTGGAATCAAATTAATTTTTATATTTACAATTATCCAGATTTTCATAAAAACAACTGAAAAATATAAAATTTTAATTCACCTAAAAAACATCATCATTAAAATAGAAGTGATTTGAATACCTTATATACAATGTGTTTACCAATTTAAAAAAAGAATGATAATGATAAGTTTCACATACACCATTGTAAAAGTAGCATTGTTAAAAGTGAAAGTAACATGATCTTTAAGAAACCATTGAACAATAGTTTTCTAATCTCCTTAATTATTATAAAAATATTGTAAAAGTAGCATTGTTAAAAATGAAAGTAACGTGATCTTTAAAAAACCATTTAAGGATAGTTTTCTAATCCTCTTAATTATTATAAGAATATTGTAAAAGTAACATTGTTAAAAGTGAAAATAACATGATCTTTAAGAAATCATTGCAGGATAGTTTTATAATCCTCTTAATTATTATAAGAATTAAAAATAATAGCATCCCATTCTTATGCATCTTTATATTCACTCTCACCTTCTCCTCATTTCATTATTTTTATTATCTAAATCTGTTAAATCCTCGTATATATATATATATATATATTTAATCCTCTTAATTATTATAAAAATAATAACATCCCATTCTTATGTATCTTTATTTTCACTCTCATCTTCTTTTCATTTCATTATTTTTATTATCTAAATCTGTTAAATGCTAAATCTATTAAATACTGACATATGTGTATTTAATGTTACATTAAATTAATTGTTAAAGAAGTTGATTACATAGCTTGATCTCTATGTTATCTTTAACATGATTTTAGTAGCCATATTACTTTTAAAAATAACTCCCATAAACAAACACTTATCTACTATATTTAAATTATATTTTTGAATTCATAACTTAATTTAGCTTTTTCAAAAACTCCAAAATAAACAAACTACTAAAATCTGAAATTCCAATTATCTTTCTAAATTTCTAACTAAATTTTTCACCCTCTAATAAAATTTATTAAAAAGGCAACCTTTAGCCTCCACCATTATGTAACCCATTAATATAACATTAAATCCTCTCTAGCTCGGAGGGAACCCGAATTGAATCGCTCCAGGTGGATTCGTTTCTGCCCTCTCATAAATCCGAGCCGTTGCCTCCTTCCTCGAGTGTGGTGCGCTGCAAAATGAGTTCTCCTCAGTGGGCGAAACGCTGAAGTGCACGCGAAAAGCTGACCCGCTTTACGATCCTGGCATTTCAATCATCTCACAGTCTAAAGACCTCGGCCTAATATGTATGGATCGCTGGTTCCCACGAAGGTCAGCAAAGGAGCTCCAGCTCCCTCCTTAGGATGAGGGAGGTGCCTATCATGGGAAGCAGATTGAAAGGTAATATTGATGGTGATTCCTATGGACATTCACCATCCACTCTGTATCAACAAGAAATTTATAAATTTACAATAGAGCACCTTATTGAGCTGGATAAGACTTTTTCATTAGATGAATAGATATAAATGTTACAAGAAATTTACTATAGATCAATGAATAATGAATAATAAATGTTAACTTAATGATTTTTCTTATAAATGTAATATTGAAAACTTTTGATTATGCCATTGTCACTATTTTTAACTGATTTTCCTGTAAAACAAATACGAAAAATATTTAATAAAATTATAAAGACAAATAAGGAATAATGGATCAAATTGAAGCTATAGAAAAAATTTCATACTTTAAGGCATCAAATGGAAGGCATATAATGTTGTATGTGAGACCAAATAATAAAATAATTGTATTTATGGAATTTTTTAAACTTCATAATTTACTTTTAGAGTTCTCTATTATTCTATCTTTTTCTATGAGAGCCTAAATATGTATTATTGATCTCACATAAAATAAAATTAGAAGTAGATTAAGAAGAAGGTGTAGAGATGAAGCACAAGGAGTAGAGCTAAAGTTTGATGTATTTATTCTAATAAAAAATAAAGAGTGATCATTGCTTGGTAGTGATCTTTTAGCTTTAGATCTTTTCATGTGGGGCTAGAGATATATATAATTATGCTTCAAATCTATTCATGATAATATCAGATCTATATACTTATGCATTAGATCTATAAAATTTTATTTTAGATCTATTGTTGACTTTTTAATCTATCATATAATCCTTTGATTTATGTGTCAACTTATAATAAATTGCAAAAGCAAAGTACATTAAATGAAAATAAACACAATTAGTTCATTTACTATTTACACTTAATTTAGTTAAATTGAATTGCATAAAATCAATGAATCCTCGAATTTGAAATGAAATCATTTTTAAGTGATTAAAACTTAAATCTCTCTTACACACATATATATATTACAAACCCTACACGCTTTAGCAGCTCATATCCATGATTATCATCCAAAACTATTTTAAATAAATAAAATGTTAGATTTAAATACCATCTCATCCAGATCATTAATGATCTAACTTGGGATATCTACAATAAGCAAGCAAATCAAAACTATTTAAAATAAATAAAATGTTAGATTTAAATACTAGATCATTAATATCTAACTTGGATATCCCCAAGAAGCAAGCAAATCAATCATAAGGGGAAAATAAAAAAAAACTAGAAGAGAAGAATAGAATACACCATGCACAAATTAAGTTTATTGGGCCTTAAAAAAATCACAAAACTCCATTAGAGAGGAATTAATAACAAACATATAGTAGATGAAATTGAGAAACAAAAAATGTGAGAATCTATAAGGGCTAACGTATTAATAGTAAAAAACCTAAAGACAACGCAAAAAAACTTAGGAATAGTAAATAAAGTAGACATTAATAACTATGTTTTATCATGCAAGAAAGTTAATAGTTGAAATCTTAACCTTTTATTTATTGTAAGGACAAAGAATATTTAGAACACTAAGTTGTAGGGAAACTTGGTAGGGTATTCCATAGGAGTAGGCTAACTTGGGAGCAAATAGACCCGCTTTTCACGAAAAAAAATGAGCCATATTTTCAGGGTAGCCTGAGTTTCCCATGGATTAAAGTTCCATGCATTTCAAAACATTACCCCAAAAGTTTTGCCCCATTTTAAACCAACCCAAATGCTCAGAAAATTGACCAGAATTTTAGATTGATCTAAAATTTAAAACCACATAGCCAACCAAAAAACCTGCAAAATTACTCCCTAATTAACCCACTCCTATTCCAAACTCCAAGGTCAAATACCAAAACAAAAAAAACTTAATACCGTATTCCAAGCTCAAAACCCAAAGGAAAATGTGCATCATGTCAAATCGTTAAGGAAAACGCATTCATCACACAACACCAATAACAACGCCTTCATTTCACAACACCAATAACAAGCTGCACATGGCACGCACACCTGACAAGTGTGTTTATCCATTGTTAAACAGAGAAACATTTCAAAGTAACAAGCTTCACATGGCATGCACATCTGACAAGTGTTTTTATCCATTGTTAAACAGAGAAACATTACAGAGACACATTCTTTTATAAACATCGTTAAACAGCGAAGCATTACAAAGATACATTCAGAGATAATTCTTTTATAAACAGAAAAGCATTGCATGTATGTTCGCTAGAACCTCTATAATGAGAATTATCGAAAAAGAGAATATTTATGAGAATGATATGCTTTAATATTTATTTGAATGATATTTTTGGGTTTAGTTTTGGTTGGCAAAGCAATGCAGTGTATATCTGAGTGTATAGGGAACCATCCATTAAGTTAAGTATAATTTTGTTGGTTAAAATTTTAAGAGATGGCATAAAGATGTTGAGTGTTAGTTAAGTTATCAAAGTTAAGTATAATTTTGTTGGTTAAAATTTTAAGAGATGGTATAAAGATGTTGAGTGTTAGTTAAGTTATTAGGGAATTAGGGAAGAGATTATTTTGTAGAATAAGAATATTATTAAATCAAAATTTAAGGAGAAAATGTGATGTGATAAAGAGTTAGATGAAAAAAGAAAATTAACTTACTATAAGGAGGTAATCAACCCTAATCTAGAATATCAAAATTATTTCTCTATTTTGACAAGTGTAAAGAAAAAAATGAGCATGACTAAGATAAGATAAGAACAAATTTTCATGAGCTTCATAGTAAAACTCAGGGTTGATCAATTCCTAAAACTTAGTGGGATGAAAGTTTGTGACACTAAGAGAGTTGAAGATGAAAAACACTTTCTCTTAGATGGTCCAGCTTATACCCACATCAGATCTCAATTTCAAAATATTTATCACACTACCAACCTTCCTAACCCCTTTAAAGTCAACAAAACTATAGTCAACAAAACTATGGTTAACAAAACTATGTTAATCTTGGAAAGTTTTTCTTATCCTCTTAAAGTCTCATTGAAAGTTAATCATCATCATCATTTATATATTTCATAATTATATAATTCAAGATTAGATTATTTCAATTTTAAACAAATTTCAATTCTAAAATATAATTAAAAAGTAATTCATAAATAGTGTACATATCCACATAAAATTAGAAAACCTATTTTTAAGTATTACTTATATTTGAAAGGTTAAGGTAGTGTTATTAACACCACTTACATTTTGTGGTGGTAATATTAATTAACTTTATTGAAAATGGAGTGCCTTATCATAAATGTCTTTTGTGTTATATTGGAAGTATAATAAAATGGTGTTAAATTATTCTTGGTTATAATGGACAAATTCGATCTTAGTGGAAGTTAATCATCATCATCATCATATAAATAGGATTTAATTATAAAGATTTGCACCATAAATCCCTACAAACTCATAAATAATTATTTTATAAATAACAAATCCAATTATTTATTTTTAATATTATTTAAATAAATAAATATTTATTATCTTTTACATCATAAATACACCAAATTCACAAACAATAATTTTGTATATAACTTTTTATTTTTTTAAATAAATAAATATTCAAAATTTATTTATGAAGATTTGTGACACATGTTGAAACACTTAAAATTTTTAGTTATGTGAGACTCCCTAGGGAGAAAAAAAAGTTTTTTATTTCCAAATATTTTGGGATAGAAGCATTATTAATCTATGGAAAAGTACACGATGGGTTTATTTATATTATATAGTGATAATGTTGAGTACACGATGGGTTTATTTATATTATATAGTGATAATGTTGAGTACACGATGGGTTTATTTATATTATATAGTGATAATGTTGTCTTCCTTCAGTTGAAACTCATATTTGTAGTGATATCATGTCATAAAAGGTTTGGTTAAATATTTTATCAAAATCGTATAACACAAATATATATATATATATATATATATATATATATATATATATATATATATATATTACAAGGACATATCGCGCCCATATAAGAAAAGGTGGTATGTTGTAATAAAAAGTTTTGAAGTTGCAATAAAAAGGTTTGAAGTTCACCATATGTATTATATATGATATAATATATGAACTCAACATTGATATGTTGATATTATATAGTGTTGGCTATTGTTTGAAAGTTTTTTATTTGACACTCTAATTAAAATATATGTATCTATTACATCGTTGATTTGTTTTAAATGTAGGTTTAATGGAAGTTGAAGTGACAACGTTGATGTGAAGTTTAGTTTTGGGTTGTTATTTAAGTTGATAATTAATGTGGCTATCGATGTGGTTTTATGTGGCATGTGATTTCTTTCATATTTGGTAAAATTTATGGTTTGTGATTTGATGATGGTTGAAAGTGAAATCTGATGTGGATTAAAGATTATTACGGGTGTTGATTTTGAACAACGTGACGATGTCATGCATTCAATGTGCTAGGGTAATGGAATTTACACTCTACTTTGAGGTATACTACTCTTTTTTTGTCATTTCATTCATAGTACCAATTTGTTAAAAGAGCTCCACTTTAGCGTTCTGGTAACAATAACACTAATTTAGCAAAGAAATTGGAAGCATTGGAAAATGTATGATACGTTAGTTTGTTATCCATCAAATGCATGCTCTTTTGCAATAATAATTTTTGAAATGGCTCTGTTTGACCGGTTATCTTAGTGTGATTTCTCTTATTCCTCCTTTCAAATTGAATTTGGGATATTTTTGAAGAAAATAGTCCTTATTTCATTGCTCTGTGTTACTCTAAAAAAGTTATTGCACAAGCCCTTGTTTTGAAACCCAATACTTCCAATTCAAATTGTATGAGCTATGTGTATTGAAATCCAGTTTTGTTTTCATACAGTATTGTCACCATCTTAAAATAAATCCACATACTTCATTCTAGCCACCATTCCATTCGTCGATGTTTGTGGTCTCCAACAAAAAAAAAATTGAAGGATGTTTTATTTGCATGCTTATTTTCATTCCTTTATGATGGGTTTTGAACCCATAATCTTCAAATACTAGCTTTACAGTTCTACACTCATTGCTCAATTCTATGTGCTAAAACAGTGGCATTGCAAGGAATTTTTTTTTGGTGTTATCCTACTATATATTTTTTCTGATAATAAACCTTATCGTAGGCTCTGACCCTGATTTTGAAGAGTTAACGGGTTATGTCATCGTATTGTCGAACCCTAAATCTTGAAATTCATGTGCATGACATGAAAAATGTTTCGTATCAAGTCTAAGTTTCATGGGGTTTTTTCATACTTGTCTGGCCTGATACCTCTACAGTATTTATAGAGAAAAGTTTGAATGTAAAGCCAACGTTGATACTTCTTGCATGACTTGGAGACCCGAAAATATGATTTGATGATTGTTGATGAATGCATGAACATACTAGCAGGGTTATATTGAGGATATTGTTACCCAGTTTCGAATCCTCGTTGATTTTGCAATATATAAATATATGATGGGTTTTTATGGTTTTTTGTTGAAAAGATTTGACGAGCCAAGCATGAAATATTTGCACAGAGATTATAAAATCCATGCACCGGATTTGATTAAGAGATATGGTTGAAATGAATATAGTGTTTGAGTTGTGTGTTATTATTTTATAGGAATTGTTTAAAATATAAGAACCTAATATGAAATGGCCTGGTTGATTATACTACATTGGTTTTGGGTTTCCAAATATTAGAACCAATTGTTCATGAAGAAATTCTTGTGTTGAATATTATGTTACTTGTTCGATGAAGAATTTGTTTGGAATAAGTAATTGAAGTTTTAAACACAGTCTAGTTATCATTTTCTGGGTATGTTGATTTTAAATATGGATTGGATTAAGAATATGGCCAAGTCATGAATGAATAAAATAAATTTCCTATCTTATACACAATACCAAATCCCTCATTATTTTATTTTCCATACATTATTCCTGAATTCTTAAGAACATGTATCATTTTCCATATTGTTTTAAAACTATAAAAGCTCAAGTGCTCTCCATGTGGGTGAAGCATAAGGCTTGATTCCTTTATTCACATGAGAATAAGTACCTAAGTTCGTGGTGTGTTGGATTTGAATCTAGGTGGTAGGCAGGAAAGGGAAAATGATGGCTCTGTTTTTTTGCAGATTTAATGGAGGTCGGTTGATTTCTAGGTCCAACCTCCATTAAGTTATATAGGGGATAGTAGTCATAATGGAGGTATAGTTGTGTTTTTGGCGGTTTGTGGAATGCAAGTTTAAATGGAGGGTTAGTGGAGGTTTAATGACATTTTTCTTGGTGGTAAAAATGGCACTCATTTCTCTATATTTGGTGGACTGTAGACCATAGAACTATGGCTATCACACCATCGATTCCTTTCCTTCCTTATAGCGGGTCCTCTTAGTCACGGGTTTACTGTTGGTCCTAGAGGCATCTCGGGAGCCTCCTGCTATTTTATCTGTAACTTACGATTGTATATCTGGAAGGATGGCCAGGATTTGACTGTGGTCTATTTATTACTTTTGTATTCCTCCCCTCCACTCATTGACTAATCATTAATCTCGGAGCCTTGTATTACTGCCATGATTCGACTTCTCTCTTGAGGTGGAAGGAAAACGGAGGTTAGTGGAAGGTTTTGAATGAACTGTTAGGTTAGCGCACTCATGGGTGCAGCTGACGAGGAGATTTGGGAGAGGGAGGGTCTGTACTCCTCGGTGGATGAGTTGTGCAGGAGTAAATATAGTAGGTTTCATAATAAAGAACGCATTAATATGCCACCGGTGAACACAGCGGAAATCCAAATACACAAAACTCCGGTCCAAATCATTTTCCTTGACAATGTTGTGCATTAAATCATTTGTAGGGTCGAATATCAGAAGGTCTGGCTAACGAGGAACTTGTCGGTATAGCCTTTGAGTGTAGAGGTCAGGGAATAGGACTACAGGAAGGTGGGTATAAGTATGTAGTGAAAACGACTCTTGTTGGCATACAGACAGAGACTACATAGGGAGGTCGCTCCCAGTTTAAGGGTGGTTTTCAAAAATGCAGTGCTCGAGAGTGGAAGCCTAAAAAGACTAAGTGTCAGTTGGTAATGGGAGTGGATGTGGGAGTTGAAGAATCTTGTAACCTCTCTCTCTGTGCACTAGTGGGGAGATTCGCATACAAGTCACAGTGAAAAATGTCACTCACTAAATGGATGAATAACTCTTGGGAACCTCTTATAGGGTATTCTCCTGAGCTATTGACCCTGACGAGAGGGTGGTTCGGTTTTGTGTTTAAAAATTATGAGGACACTGGGTTTATCTTGGGTATATTATGGGACTATGAGGGTGGGAGCTTAATGTTGAAGAGGTGGTGCATAATCTTTGACCCAACAACTGAATACTTCATCTTCCACCACCTTTGGGTACTAGTTCTAGGTCTTCCTCTCCAAATGTGGAATGTGAAAGCATTGGAGGCGATAGGTAATGTGTTGGGTCGTTTCATCAAGGTAAATGAAGCTGACCTACACTCAAAGGATAAAAGAATGGAAAATGTTCTGGTTGAGGTGGATATCCACACAGGATCGTTGGAGTCTCTCGAAATATATTGGTGGGGCCACATTATTGTCCACATATTGGACTACCTAGGAATACCCTTTCGGTGTACTCTTTATAGGAAAACTGGTCACTTGTGAAAGGACTACTAACCATCTTTTGGGGTATCGGATTCGAAGGACTCTATGGAGGATATGACTAAGGACCTCTACATGACTGGTGCAGATTCAAAAGAGATGGGGGAGTTTGCTTCAGTGAGAGTAGAGGAAATTCCCAAACTTCCAAACGCCACCTTTGTCGATAAGCTTAAATTACACTGCCCTTTTCTATATTTGTATTTAACTGCATGGGAACAATACCATTTAGACGGTACCTTCTTGTCGGATTTGATTTCCTTACCAGTAATTGATTCAAGGACGTCTTCTGAGACTGAACCAGTGGGATCAGACCATGCAGTTGTTAGGACTGACCCTACCCCCTTGTCTGTATCTACCCTTGAGACTATGACAGTCAAACATCCCCCCATTACAACTATGGAAGATCCTAGCACGGTCCCGGGGTACAGTGGACCTATTTTTAGTTACCATTCATTGAATATTGGTTCCATCATATAGGGAGGCTTCTAGTCCTATACCCATTCCTACCTTTCTGGGAAAGGAAGTAATTATTCAAGCTGGGAATAATGGAGCTTTAGGGGCATCTACTAGTGTAGGGGATGTTTCTGGGAATGATTTAGCATGGTCATGAGGCTTGGGGATTGAGATCTCTCCTATTAAAACTATGAGTGCCCACAAGAAGACGGGGACAAATATTTCTTTTTATGCATAGCAATTGGCAACAAACCTTGAATAGGGGGCACTTAGAGGCATGGAATCCCTTGCAAGGTCCAAGTAATAATCATCCTTTATTCAAATATAAGAGGGGTAGGAGGACCCCTAAAAGCGGGCTCCATGCGAAGACTACTTTCTAAAACTTCTTCGAACATTATCTTTCTTTAAGAGACTTTGGTAGTCGAGGATAAGGATAGAAACTTCATGATCTCTATTTGACCTGAGTGGATGATATGTGCAGTTAGTTCTATAGGGAAGTATGGTGGACTTTTGGTGTCATGGGACCCAAAAATATTTGACTTAATTCCTTTCCTAAGCTATGGCGGTATTTTATTGTCAGGTTCCTATTTATCTGATAAGGGAAGGATCACCTTTTTAAATGTATATGGCCCATGCACATATCACAAGCAATTCTGGGAAAAGGTGTATGGTAGGGGCCCATTGGCTCATGGTGATTTGATTGCATCAAGGGATTTGAATTTCACTACCAACTCGGAGGAGATCTGGGGTGCGAAAGCCTTGTTAGATCCATTGGCGTCTTTTTTCAAAGAAACTTTTAAAAAAAAAACATCTTATAGATATCCCGCCTGCGAAGGTGGTATTGACGTGGCGAAATGGCAGAAGTGGAGAGGGAGAAATATTAAAGAAACTAGAAAAATTATATGTCTCAGAGGATCTTTTTCTATCATCGGTAGGATATAGGACATGGGTGGAATACCCATATATATCAGATCATGCTTCAGTATTGCTAAAATTGGGTCCTGGATTTTTTATTGTTGCTGATCCTTTCAAACTTAACCCAGCTTGGTTACGAGAAGATAATTTTGAATCTATGGTACAGGAAGTGTGGAAATCTCATCAGTTCCAATTGGAAGAGGGATCTTAGAGGAGACTAGTAGGGAAGCTGAAACTACTCAAGACCTGAGTAAAGTCCTGGTCAAAAGAAAAAAAATTAAAGTAACATTTAGCAATGGAAAAAATTGAAGAGGAACTAGCAACACTCTACAAACAGAAGTCATAGGGTGTGAATAGTTATGTTACTTATCACCGATTGAAATTTCTAGATGCTGAGCACAATAAAATTTTACTAGCTGAAGAAGATCAGTGGAATCAAAAAAGCAGGGCCATTTGGATTCAAAGTGGCGATAAGAATAATAAATTATTCCATCGCTTCGCTAGTCATAGAATAAATAAAAAACATACATGGGAGATAAAGGATGAATCTAGCCTGGTTCACACACGACAGGAGGCCTTAAAGGAAGAAGCGAGGAGATTCTCCATCTCCTTTTATCAGGATACTGGGAAAAATACCATTGAAGAGAAATAAGCTACGGTAAGACTCTTTCCAAGGATTTTTACAGAGGAAGAAGTAGTTACACTTGAAATTCCATGCACCAGTGAGGAAGTCCTAAAGGTACTAAAAGGTTTCACAAAGGACAAAAGTCCAGGGCCAGACGGGTGGATTGTTGAGTTCTTTTTTATACTTTTATGAGTTGGTTGGCAATGATCTGCTATATGTTGTGGAGGAAACAAGGCTTGGTGGCGAGGTCATTAGGTCGATAAACTCGACTTTTTTAGCACTTCTACCTAAAGTCAATTGTCCTAGTTCCTTTGGCGATTTTCACCCAATCGCTTTATGTAATATATGTTACAAAATCACTGCAAAAATTATAGCCAAAAGGATGAGACCAATCCTTTCTCATACACTTTCTGAGGAACAGTTGGGATTTCTAAAAGGGAGACAGATTTTAGATGCAATAGGCACATCCCAGGAATGTCTGTACAATATTAAGGCAAAGAAGCTACAAGCCATCATTTTGAAGCTAGATTTAAAGAAGGCAGATGATTGTATAAACTAGGATTTTCTCCGTTTAACACTTATCCAATGTGGTTGTGGGTTTCCTACGACTAAATGGATCATGGGTTTTGTTACCTCTACAACCTATGCCATCCTGATCAATGGAGATGACCGTGTTCTTCCAGAGTGGAAGAGGATTAAGATAGGGTTACCCACTGTCGCCCCTCTTGTTCATTCTTGTGATGGAAGGCCTTAGCCTTTCCCTAAAAAAATGCTAAGCTGATGGAAAATTGACAGGGATAAAGGTTTCAAGACTAATAAAGATCCTGCATCTTCTATTCGTGGATGATATACTCATTATGACAAAAGCATCGATAGACTAATGGCAAGAGATTAATAGAATTCTGGATTTTTTTTTGTGGAGCGTCGGGGTTGTTGATTAATGTTCAAAAATCCACTTTTCTTTACTTTGGAGTATAGCAGGATACTCTTGATTATCTAAAATATTTCTTCCAATACAATTTTAATGAACTAACAAAAGGGTTCAGATATCTGGGTTACTTCTTAAAACCTGATAGTTACAAGGTGGAGGATTGGCATTGGCTCATTTCAAAATTTGAGAAGAGAATAAATCATTGGCACAATCATTGGCTTTCCCTTGGAGGTCGCTATGTGCTAATAAAAGTAGTTCTAGAGAGACAACCAGTCTATTGGATGGCTATGGTGCATATTATGTCTTTAGTTCTTAATCGGATCCGTCAATTGGTTATCTCTTTCTTATGGTCAGGATGCAAACAGAAGCAAAGTTATCATTTGTGCAGATGGGAGACCATAGCAAGGAAAAAAAGGTTCGGTGGATGGGGTCTGAGAAACATCTATAGATTTTATAGGGCCTTGACGACAAATATGTTGTGGAGAGCTCTGATGAAAAAAGGCATTTGGAATCACGTCATAAAAGATAAGTATCTTCCACATGGGACAGTGACGAGGTGGTTGAGATCGGCTATGAATTCAACGGCGCAGGGATCCCAAACATGGAGAAATATCCTTAAGTCTTTGCATATTATATTACACTGGCTATCCTGGAGTCCAAGATCAGGACATTCCATCATTCTAGGGAAGGATCTGATTCTGGACATAAGAAAAGATTTGATCTTGTCTGAAGATCTGGTAATAACACTCAATAAAAAAAATGTATATTACTTGTATCAGGTTAGCTGCGATCTACGCCCTTGCGCAATCTTCTCTATTTGGCTAGATAATGAAGAGTTGGGCCTGGATGGAGATTTAGCGATAGAATGGGAAATGTTCAGAAGAGCTTTGATTGATTTTGGAGTACAGTTATTAGATAGACCAGATGTATTAAAATGGATGGGGGGTGACTATTCTGGCTAGCTTATAGTTAAAAATGTTTACAATGCCATAGCTACAAAACAGTGGATTAAAACAATTGGAAGATGGAGGAAGAAATTGTGGTTATGGGACTATCCACAAAAAATTAAACTCTTTGTTTGGTTGGTTGTAGAAAATAAAATTCTCACATGGGAAAACTTACAACTCAGAGGACATATAGGGACAGGTTTCTGCCACCTATGTAAAAGCAATTGGGAGACTGCAAATCATCTGTTTGTAAATTTCCCTTTTACTATGTTTGTCTGGGATAGAATTAAAGCAGCTCAATCTCTCACATCAGGGTGGAACGATGCAATAGTTGTAGAGTGCTTTAAAAATTGGATGATCAAAATATATCTTATCCTTCTTTGACAGCCTTTATTTGTTGGTACATCTGGATAGAAATAAACTACTCCATATTTGAGTCAGGAAATCCTTCCATTCAAAAGGTGGTGCACAAATCATTAGCCACACTGGGTAGATCTAGAAAAAAGGTAAAAGAACAAATCCTGAGAGCCCCTGTTGGTGTTACACATGGTCAAAGTATTATTGGGTGGTTTGATGGGGTTTCACAACAGAATGGTGATCAAAGTGGGGCAAGTGGGGTGTTAAAGATCAGTGAACAAATAGCATATAAATGGACTTTAAATTGTGGGCATGGAACAAACACAAGAGTTGAGCTTATGGGGGTATGGGCTTTACTAACCTTGGCATCTTGACTTTCATTCTCCGACATTATTGTCCATGGAGACTCCAAAATAGTCATAGATTGGTTGAAGGGAAAAGGTACATTACAGGTTGTCACCTTAGACTATTGGAAGGATAGGATATATGATCTTATCAAGCTCTTCAGGACTATTTCTTTTGCCCATGTTTACAAATAAGAAAATCAAGAGGTAGGCAGTTTATCCAAACAGGCTCTCCAAAAGCAATATGGGATCATTGCTTACTATCTATGTGAAGAGGGCCATGAGGGCCCAACCATGTTTTTAAATTTATATTAGAAGTCATAGGGGAGGCCCACAAAGATTATATTATGTGTTTATTTTTGGGGTGTCTTTTTGTGTAGTAGTATGATCGAGTAATATGTTGCCTTCTTCATGTCAATGTAATATTGGTTCTCATAGAGTTAGTCAGAGTTACTACATGGGATATAGAACCCACAAAGTAGTTTTGTGATGGAAACAGTCCAAGAATACCTAAGGAAATTTTGATGTAAAAGTCTGATATGTGAACAGATTATATTTCAATATAAATATAAAGTGAAATTTTATGTGGAAAATGTATCATTTAAATTTCAGATTTTCTCCCCTTGTTGTATGAAATATGAAATGATATTCTATTAAAGAGAAAGGTTCCTATAATTTTGGCATAAATAGTTTGGCAGGAAGGATATATTTTGACTATTGAATTTATGGTTAAAATCATAATTGAAAATGATACATTGCCAAATGATTGTTCTATCATAAGTTTAATATTGAATTATGAACTATGTTACAAAATTATATTAAACATCCAAGAACAAGTCTAGGATGACAAAAGATAATGAATATTGGAAGAAGGTCATAATTTTTTGAAAATGGTTGATTGCTCATCAGTTTTCAGGTCCAATCCCTTCCATACTTTCACTTTACATAATTTTTTCCTAAATTCCCAATATCATGTTTCATTTTAAATTCATGTTTTTCCCCCTTGATACATAAGCAAATTCAAAGAATTTTTTTTTTAAGCATGGATGATGGATATGATAGCAGTCAATGATGTTTGACATGACATATATGATATTATTATTGATTAGCATTGGGCATAAATAGTGAGATATTGGTTGAAGGTTGATGACTAATATGTTTAGGTTATGAACATGTAATGCTCTTCCTTTACATTTATTTTCACTTTCCATCCATTACAAAACCCTTCATCTTCCCAATTTCATTATAAATCCCATGTTTTTGAATAACTATCAGTTGTAGGAACTATGAGGTCTGGAAATGTTTCAAAACAGAGTAGTAGTTTGATTTTGAGTTACTCTTCTCATTTATCTCTGGTTGACAGCATGATTTATTGTTGATCGAGTCAAAGCCACTTCTAAAAGTTGTGTTAAATGCAAAGTTGTAATTGATGTTTTACTTGTTGTATGCATACTCGAATCTAATATTTATGTTTAATAGATGATATATTCCATTCGAGATAGCAACAGATATAACAAAGATAATAGGGGAAATAGAGGAAATTGGAATAGAGGGCAACAAGCTAGATGGCAGAGGGGCAAAAATAAGAGACTTAGATTCTCAGTTCATTTTGATGCATAACCAAAGGAGTTTAATCAACTCCTACAAACTAACCTTCATAACCTTACATGCCAAGGATATTTTAATTCCTTCCCCACCACTTGTTAGACCTCCATTACAACCTCATCCTAGCATAACTGGCATTCATGTACAACCACATATATCTTTGCAGCATGAAATTCCAATTAATGATGGTTGGAATGAAATAGTTCATGATCCTCAACCTCATCATCATGGATGGTCTACTATATATTTTCCACTACCTCCACCCGCTCCTAAGAAACCACTTCAACCTTTTGTTTCCATGGCTTCACATGCATTGTTACCTCAACAACCTAATAAAATCAAAGCTTTAGCTCATGAGTCTGAACCAAGTAAAGGGAAGAAACTTTCTTACTCACCTAGCTCTAGTTCATCAAAGAACTCTTGCCACTCTATTACCTCACATTCTATTCCCCAAAAGCATGAGCGTAGGAATATCACCATTGGTGATATGCACCATAAGGCATCACCAAATGAAGACATGAACACTTTCAAGGCATATTTATAGACACACACAGTGACTTCATCTTAGGACAGTGGACAGAGGAGGACAACCTCCCACAAGAAATATGATTTTTAATTTTATTTTATGATGACTCTATGTGGCAATTTATTGATGACATACTTGCACTTTTTGGATAGTAGATAGTATTTTGATATATTTCAGATAATTTTGGGAGTTACATGTGTAATTACAGCATTTTATTTTTGGGGTTGTCAAATATGAATTTATTTTATGGATGGTATGCATATTACAATTATGGAGGTACAAGGGGATATTTTGAAAATTAAACAATAAATTTATTTAGGGGGTCCCCACCTATTAGTTATTATTTATAAAAACCCTTATTAGAAGTATTTGTTTTAAATTTTTCCCACTTAACTAAAGTTAGTTAACTATCTAACTAAATTTAGTTGAATTAATCAAAACTAACTTTGAGGAATAAAATAAGGAATTGATGGAGGGAAAAGCATGAGAGAATAGAGAGGCACAAACTCTAACAAGGTTTGCTCTTGCTCTAAAGTGAGATTACATTCATATTCCATTCATTTTTTAATTACTTGAAGATTGAATCTTCTTGTTGATAGCAGAGTTTTACTGAAGGTGGAAATAAGAAGGACTAAGAAGCATAGATTAATGAAATGATTCCAAAGGTCAATCATTTGTTTGATAGTTTGTAAATTCTTATTTGATTTTTGAATTAGTTTCCGGTGCTTATTAGAATTATTTTGCAGAATCAAGACATTGGTACATTTGTGGCTTGTTGATCCAATTTGATCAGTCTTGGAATTTACTTAGAAGACAACAGTAGTCTTTGTGTGATGTAACATTCCACCTTTGACTTCTAAGTCTTACTTTGGTCCTTACTCATGCATGGGTATGAAGAGAAAGTTTTTGGTTGTCATTCATAATTAAATTAATAAAAATCATTGTTGGTTTTTTATCTCACATTTGGACTTGATGTGTAATATTATTTCACATTTGTCTTTTGATTATTTCTTAAATCTAATAAAAAAAATTGTTACAAGAATTTTTTTATTTTTCTTTGATAAAACATCAAACACATAAAACAACATTAAGCCCAAGTACATATTTCTTGAGGACTAATTGATATTTTTGCAAAGGCTATAGACATAGGGTAATAATCCTGCATATCTTGCATTAGCCTAGCAAGATTCCAAAATGTTGTTATAAGGACATCCACTCCTACCATACTGGGGAATTTGTCCATAATTCTCTGGTATTTGTATCTTATTTTTCTGTACTTAGTTTTCTCCTTTTTATTTTCTGATTTCATGACTTTGTTTATTGTATGACAACCTAACATTGGATATGGTTTAGATGATCAGAATAGTATTTCTTTGACTTTGTTTAATCTGATTTTAAAAACTACTCATAGTCATGAAGAACTTCACCATTCTTGGGAGGTCATTGCTAGAGACGTAAGAATTCGTGAACAGTGAGAAGCCCAACAAAGGCAAGCCTAAAATCAACCACCTCATTAAGTGGTTGAATTATGCCCTCTAGATCTCGTTCTTCTCGAAGAACAAGAGGTTCATATCCTGAGTTTAATCCTTTATTTGAAGTAGGAAGAAGAAAAATTGTTTTAGAAAAACTACAACCTAAACATCAAAGATCTTTATCTGACTCTTCTAGTTCATCAATATCCTTAAATCCTATCTCTTTCAATATGGCATCTATTGGTTCTTCTTCTGGTACTATTTCATTGAATTCTTCACAAAGTTCTTCCTCGTCAATGATTGGTAGTTTCTTCATTCATCACATCTCAGTTCAATCCACAACAAATCCTACAAGGTGATCAAGAAATTTGGTTTATTTCAGTTTGAAGACGATGCAACCACCACACCGTGACATGTATCTCCACCTTTAAATCTTACTCCAGCAACAAATCCCCTTCTTAAATTTATTGATCATTTGCCTAAATTCTCAGGAAATGACACCATTTCTATAAAAGAACATTTGATTTCATTTTCTAATGCATGTCATAACATAGGTGTGAATGATAATGACACATGCATGTGCTTGTTTGCTAATTCTTTAGAATGGAAAGTTGTTGCATATTTCTTCAAATTACCTCCTAAATTATTTTCAACTTGGGATGAACTAACTTACTGGTTTAAATCAACTTATGGTCCGCCCAAAAATTCAGTAGATCAATTACGAGAATATAAAAACATTGTTTATGATAATGGTGAAACAATCAAATATTTCAATCTTTGCTTCACCAAATTATATAATAAAATATATGAAGTAATCTGACATCATATAAATCAAGTTTCTTTTATCCAATACTATAATGCATTGCCCTCTTCTTTTTATCAAAGATTGGAAGGGAAGAGTGCAACAAATTTAGGGTTTTGTTGTAATCTAAGGAAAAGTAGGGGATTGTTACCAGTAGCCCATTACACAAGCAACCATAGAATCACATACTCATACATATAGAAAAATACATATGCAAAGTAGTGGAAGCCCAAAGAAAAACACTTTATTATATATAGATGAGTCAATATAGCACAATAGAGACACTTTCTCTGATACATGATTGTCTATTTATACTTACATATTCAGTTACTAGGCAATTGTAAGTACTTAATTGTCTGGGTCGGTCGGTTAGTCGAGACTTTGACAGTCGACTGACTAATTAATGTGTCGATTGTTGGATCTAGTCGATAGAGTCAACTAGCCCTTACAACATCTCCCCTCCACCTCAATTCCTTGCTTGTCCCAAGCAAGATGGGGTTTGTTTATTACATTGGGTGGAAAAAGAGAACAAAGAGAGAAAGAAAGAGAGACAAAATTATTTGGTGTTGATATTGTTGATGTCTGAAGAAGTTATGGAGGCTTGTTTGATCATCCTTTAGTGTCTCTTTTCAATTTGTTTTTCTTCGAATGCCCAAATATGGAATCATCCCTGATTTTGATTCCACAGTCATCTTTTCTTCCCTTAGAAATGTGTTACTTGAAAAAATCTTTTGAAATTTTATTTCCATGCTTTATTCAAGTAACCTAAACTAAACTTTGACTTTAAATCTTAGAGATGACTCAGAGTGCTCCCCCCGTCCTGGGAATTGAGCGGATGAAAATGTAGAGGGACACACCTTCCTTTGTGTGAGGGTGAATCTCTTATTTTGACGTCTATAACCACAATGGTTGATCAATTGTTGCGTTATGATATTCTCGTTCAGGAGGGTCATCATCTATTATGCTCATCGACCCCATGGTTGATGTTTTAAAAACTTAACTACATGCAGAATGGTTTTTATGCTTTCCTCTAGCTCTGATATATAGAGTCTGGTTTCTTTATCTTGAAGGAAATTGATAGGGTAGTGGGATGCTTTGCACATGACTTAATATTCAATAATATAGAACTGCAGGATTAGTAATGGTTGTTGTCCTTTGTCACTAAGGCAGCTACCATTGATATGATCTAATTTCTTTTCTATATACTTACAAAATATTTACGCTCTTGATGAGGGATATTGTCTGTCTTAACCAATTGATCCATGGATGTGTGTGCCTTAGCTATGACTTTTTATGGGTTGGCAAACTCATGCGAGGGGACATCTATGTCAATGTTGAACTGACACTCGTGTGATTCCCGTCAGTCATTAAATGTGGCAGTTTCCAATTGATTGTTGTACGTGTCAAGTTGATCTGCAATTATATCATTGGTTGTGCAACGGTCTTCTATGTCGCATCGATCATTAATGTTTCTATCATGCTTGTTGGTCCTTTTTTATCATTTCTTAAGTGCATTGTCCTTTCTGAAGTCACAATTTTTGTGGTCGATTTTTCCTCTTGCTCGATTGATTAAGTCTCCTCTATTAATCCTTGGTCGATACATGACTCGAACGACTATTGATTTTGTATTATCAGGTTTCCTATTGTCAGTTCTTCTTGGTTGATGGTCTTGATAATTACTCCACTCATCTATTTTATTTTAATTCCCCTTACGTGTATGATGGCTTTGCTCGCTTGATCCTTGCTCGCTTGATTGGGATGTTCCTCGATCAATTGATTGTCGCTTCATGAGTATTTGTTGCAAGTATGGAGATGGGGTCATGTGTCGATCTTGTATTCGTCTACTTTCTGCTATAGATCTGTGACTCGACCAGGGGCTTCTTTGTCTCTCCATTCTTCTTTTTCTTTACTTTTCTTCAAGGTTTTGAGACTTCTTTAATATTTGATTTTTCCTATAGTGGTTTTTTATACCTGATTTATTTATAACTGACTTTAGTTTATTAATGTAAGAATAATTTATTTTCTTAGTAATGTTATTAATCTACATTTTTTCAATTTCGACCAGACTATTACATATGAATTTCCAGTTCTCGTCGGTCCCTGTTGGCATTATTTCCTGCGAAATTTTCCAACAGGGTTCGTCAATCTTATGTATTATACTTCTTTAATTGGGATCCATTAATTAATTTGTTAAATGGATGCCCCAACAAAGTTAGTAGTTGAACCGCTATTGTTGGTTGAATATCTTCTATAATATACGGACCAAGCCATGTTGTTTCTAATTTCCTGGGTTTTCCTTTTATTCGACTGTCATATAATAGAACCAGGTCTCCATTTTTCATCTCCTTCTTTTTTAGATGTCGATCATGCCATGCTTTCTACTATTTCTTGTGTACTTCTTGGTGGTGAATTTCTATTAATATTCCTTCTTCTAGCTTATTCAATTGGTAAAGTCGATCATTCAATCTTCTGCCTTGGTCAAATTTGGCAACAACGTCTACCCTATCTGAGTTGGCCCAGTAGTGAAGTGGGATCACCACTTCTTGTCCATAGACTAATTTAAAGGGAGTATGTCCAGTCGATCTCTTATATGAAGATTTTACAAAAGATGTCCTAGTCATTCTTGTCGATGTCCAGTAATGATATATTTTTCACATTTTATTCTTTCTCTTTGGGGAAATGGACTGACAAAGTCAATGGTCCATATTTCAAATGGTAGAGTAGATTTCACCGACTGTAATGGAATTTCATTTTTCCACAGAGTTCGGCCCATTCTTTTGCAGCTATCACATTTTTTAACCTATTCCCGACAATCTGTATGTAGGGTCAGCCACCACATACCCAACTAAAGTATCTTTCGATCTATCGTGTCATCTTGGAAGTGTCCCCCAGCTAGTCCCACATGTGCTTCGTTGATGATTTCTTTTGATTCATGCTCTAAATCAAATCTCCTCAAGACGTCGTTGGGTCCCATTTTACATAAATATTCATTTATGATGGTGCATGGTGTTTCCCTTAGAGATGGAACTTTATTTTTATTTATTGGGAGATCTTCGGGTACCTTCCCCTCTTCTAGGAAATTTTCTACTTCTTCCATGTATTTTGGGGCTACCTCGACATGAAAAAGATGTGCATCTGGAAGGTCATCCTCTATGTCGGTTGGGTCCTCCCATGTCTACAGTCGGGAAATATGGTTGAGCCTGATGTTCTTTTTTCCTGTTCGGATGATTATATCGAATTCAAATTCTTGGAATAACAATAACCAATGACCAGATACTTTAGTGCCTAATGATCTGTAAAAAATGTGAATGGGTTTGCAAGTAAATAATGTCAGAATTTATGCAATGCAAATATCATTGACAGTGCTTCCCTTTATGTGGTCAAGTAATTTATTTCTGAGTTATTTAGCTTCCGATTAGCATGAGAATTAGGGTGGTTGATTGTGTCATCGTATGGTTGTGCGAGAACCGACCCTACATCGACATTTGAAGCATCAACATGTACGTGAAATCTTCTCTACTAGTCAAGGAATTTTAATATAGGATCTTCGACTAGTTTTTTCTTTAAGAATTCTAAAGACTCTTGGAAGTCTTGGCTCCATCTGAACTCAATTTATTTCTAGAGCAACTCATCCATTGGAAAAATAATATATGAAGAGTGGTGTATAAATTTTGTGTAATTTTTTTTTTACAGAAACGTTTAGAGAGATTTGTATTAAATGTGTACTTAGCCACTGTTCAGTTACAAAATGGCAGAGCTACACTGAGCAGCTGCCTGCAATAAGCTAATTCGCACTACTAGAAATGCTATAATTACCAATCCTGGACACAGCTTTATTTTAAAGCCTTGACGTCTATACAAAAATTCAAGATGCTTGAGGTGGGAGGAGTTCGCTGCAGACCAAGGGGGTGGCTACTCTTTGGGATCCTTCCCCCATTCGATGTTCAGCTTGGACATTTTGCCTTCCAATTGACCAATCTGTTCCTCAAATTCCTCTTTTGGGTTCTTCAGCTCCTGATGTAATTTGTCGAGCTCCTCTGAAAATCCAAATTTGACAGTGGTAATATCCTGCTCCAGTTGCTCCAGCCGCCTTCCTGCCTTCGAGTCTAAGTTCTCCAGGAAATCGAGTTGGTACTGGAGTGTCTGCTTCAGGCTTTCCAGCGTTTCATCCATGAGTTTCATTCGTTCCTCCATGGTGAGGTTTCGACTTGAACTAGTAGCCATCTTCCCTCCTCTGTTCCGCGCGCTCTTAATCTTCTCAGACAGGTTCGCTTCCCAACTGAAAATGGATCTACTCCCAGGCTGAGGATGCTTCACGGATTTATTCTTGCCTTCCTTGCATTCATCATTTCGCCCTGCATTGATTTCCCCAAGAGGCATGGGTGGGTAGTCCTATTGTCTCCTCTGTGCCGGATTTAGAGTTCCAAATAGATTTCCAAGGGGCCGGGTTGGGTGGGGCGTGGGGGATGCTTCAGAAGGTATTATATCCCAATGAGGTGGAATAGGGCTGAGAATTCTTCCCCCATCCTCTCTCATCTTTCCCTTTTTTTTTAATGGGGGCTTTCCCCTGTAGGCTGAGCTTTAGGGTGCACCAGTCGTCCTCTAAATCCAGAGGCAGATTGCCCACTTCCCATCCTTGCCACGACCTGAATCTGTCATTCCCCCACGTTGAGATATCAAAGAGTGTCTTTAGGCTTTTCCCGTCCATCCAGCCTTTTAGGCGCTGCAGGTTATGACTTAATTCTAGAGGGGGGTCACCTAGAATAGAGTCCTGCCAAATTTTAACTTTTTTCTCGTTTCTCGGCACCCAGGTAAGGTGAGGAGTGAACAGGTCCATGGCCTTTTTGTAGAGTGTGAAGATTGGGGACCCCTTAATTTATCTGCAAGGGTTTTCTATGCACCTCTTCCTTGCGCCTCTGAAGTATTTTTTCCACATGGATTCCTTGCTCCAGGCAAGATCACCACTGACAATGTGCCAAAGCAATTTCACCCCTAAAGCCAGATTCTGCACTTGGGTTTTTTTAAAGTTGAGACCTCCTTCCAAGAG
The DNA here is from genome assembly GCA_009831015.1 of Picea engelmannii. Classification (NCBI taxonomy): domain Eukaryota; kingdom Viridiplantae; phylum Streptophyta; class Pinopsida; order Pinales; family Pinaceae; genus Picea; species Picea engelmannii. The sequence goes on along the minus strand of ML789921.1, from coordinate 100,162 downwards.
GGGTTTGGATATTTTATCCTAGTTTATAAGATGAATTCTCCTGCCTGTTTGCTTCCCACCTTCCCACATGAAGCTTCTCTGCATTCCCTCAAGTTTTTGGATTGTGGAGCTTGGAGCTAGCAGCATAGAATTCTAATAGATGGGTACACTGGCCAGAACGGATTTGATTAAGACTATCCTCCCTGCTAGATTTAGCCAATTCGCCCCCCAAGAGGAAATTCTCTTTTTTAGCTTGTCTATTAAATGGTTCCAGTGCGAGGCCCTTGGAGCAGCCTTGAAGATAGGGATTCCCAGGTAGGTGAAGGCCTCCCAGTTGGTGTGTCCTTCCATCCCTAAAACTCTGGAAATTCCCAGCATTTCTTTGGGTGTTATGTTCCAGCCGTAAACCTTGATTTTTGTTTGACTAATCTCGCTGCCTGAAACTTCAGCATAAGCATCAAGATCCTCTTTGAACCTTTTTTCTACTAACATACTTGCCCCACCTAGCAACAGGGTATCGTCTGCAAATTGCGCATGGTTGATTTCCTTCACCCCTTGTGCTATTTTTAGCCCTTGGAGGTTGCTTTGGATTCTGGAATTTTCCAGCTGATAGCTAAGAACTGAGGCTTGGATTGCGTAGAGGAGAGGTGAGAGAGGGCATCCTTGCCTTAAACCTCTAGACACTTTGAAAATTTTTGTTATTCTTCCATTTACCATGGGGGCTATCCATGGCGACCCTATGCAGGCTTTTATCCAATTCACAAAGGATTGATCGAAACCAAACTTCCTCATTACCTCAAACAAAAAATTATGACTAACTCTGTCAAAAGCATTTGCAAGATCCAGTTTAATAATCATACCTTTATCTTTCCTACGCAGACCTCAATGAAGAGCTTCTTGCACCAGGATAATGTTGTCTGTTATTTGCCTCCCTCTTATGAAGCCTCCCTGGTTCTCAGGTACTATGAGCGGAAGAAATTTTTTCAGTCTGTTTGCGATGACCTTGGTAAGAATTTTATAGCTTGTGTTACAAAGGGAGATCGGCCTAAATCGACTAAAGTTGAGTGCTCCTTTCTCTTTTGGGATGAGTGTCAGGAAGGCCGAATTTGTGCTTCCTCCGAGCTTACTGCTCTCTTGTGATTTCCTTATCATTTTGGTTAGATCCGATTTGATTATTTCCCAGCACTGTTGATAGAATCTGGCTGTGAATCCATCCGGTCCGGGGGCCTTATCCGGGTGCATTTGGTCCAGCGCCTCTTTTATTTCTTGCTGCGTGACTTCCTCCACAAGCCTGAGGTTGATGTCGTCTTTTATAATATTTGGAACAATGGAAAGGGGGTACCTTTGAGGATCAATGTTGGCCCTTTGTGTTTCTGAGTAAAGGGTTCCAAAGGTTTCAAAAGCTGCCTGTCTAATGCCCTCTGGATCAGAGATTGTGGTGTTGTGGACTTGAATTTTTGTTACAGCCTTATAATGTTTCCTTGCTTCTGCTTGTTTATGAAAATAACTAGTGTTTTTGTCTCCCTCCTTCAACGAGAGACTGCGAGACTTTTGCCTCCAATAGCCTTCTTCCTCTCTGCAGGCCTTGTGCCAATGCCTCTGGAGTTGGTCCTCTTTAAGTAAGTCATGTTGTGTAATCTCCCTATTTTCCAAATCGAGCTGGTGACTCTACAGACGACTTTGGGCTTCTATGCGCAGGGTGGTTGGATCAGATTGTCTTTTTGCCCAACATTTTAGCGCAGCCTTAAGCCTACGCAATTTTTCTTCCCAGACATAGAATGCTGAGCCTTTTACCTTGCTTGTCCATACACTAGAGACTTTGCGCAGAAATTCTTTGTCCTGAGTCCATGAAGGACTAAATCTGAAGGGGATGGGGCCCTACCCTTGGTCCTTCCTTAGCTCTATACTAATTGGCTTATGGTCAGAGGTACTATGGGGGAGGATTTTTGAAGTGGCTATGAGCCCAAGGGTCAAGAACAAACTTTGGACAAGGAATCTGTCCAAACGGGCAGCGATGTGCCCCGGCCCTACCCTTTTGTTGGTCCAAGTGTAGTGTCCCCTAAGTGGCTTAATATCCATTAAGTCCCATGCAGAGATTAGTTCCTCCACCCATTCTCTAGCTTGGTCCCTTACAATAGATCCCCCACGCTTTTCCTCTTGAGCCAGAGTTACATTTAAGTCCCCTCCTAGTATGATGTTTTCTGGCTCATTGTCTATTAGGTAGTCTAGGAGGGATTTCCAACAATTCTTTTTTTCTTCTATCTGTTGTGTGACATATATGTTAAAGAGACTTACCGTATGCCCTGACTCCTTGTGGAGTAGTTGGGTAAAGATCCAATGCATGCAAGAGTCTGAGCGGATCAGGTCTATTTTGGAGGCGTTCCACAGGGTGCAGAGCCCTCCTGACGTGCCTCTGGCGTTTTCGGATAAACCTTGGCTGCTTCTCCAAACGTCTTTTGAGACTTTAATAGAGTCCTTCTGACTCATCTTGGTTTCCTGGATAAGTAGGATGTCTGTTTTCGATGCTTTGATTAAGTCCTTGAGAGCTTCTTCCTTCCTTTTGCTGCCTAGACCCCTACAGTTCTAGGAGGTTAACTTCATTGATTACTTTGAGGGGGGGAATGGCCTCCTTGGGAGGCCTTGGCTAGCTTCCTGGTTTTCCTTACTCCGATCAATTGATTGATGGTTGGTTGGGCTCCTTTCAAAACGTCCTTATAGGTTTCCTGGTCTCTTTCCACTTTCTTGGATTTCCTGCCTCTCCTCGGCTTCTTTGGGGTGTCCCAGGCTTCACTTGCTCCTTCTGAGTCATTCCCTAACGAGATCTCCCCTTCCTCAATGCCTTGAGTCGTCCCATTCCTTGGAGGGGAGGAGGGTTTCTCCACTTCTTCTGTAGTTTTTTTAGTTTCTCCGATTCCCAGAATCTGGGCGTCTCTTTCTTCTTCATCTTGGACGGCCTTTCTTGGTTCCACCGTCTCACCTCCATTACCCAATGCCATGAAGCTGTTGGTCGTTTCTCTGTTTCCAGGTTTGTCTTGAGTGGGAGCTGGATTCTCCTTTCTTGGGCCTTTGGACTTCGATCTTCCTTTACGGGGTTGCTGCCATCCTTCCTCACCTACTTTCTCTGTGTTTGGGGTTTTTGGGCAGTTCCTTTGAAAATGTCCATATTCATGACATCCTCTACATTTGAACGGGAGCTGCTCATAGTCTAGTTTTTGTAGATGTTGCCAATCTCCGACCTTCAGATTAACCGCTTCCGGCAAACCTATTTCCAAATCAACCTCCACACAAATTCTTGCACAAGAATATTGGTCTTTTGGATCGGCTCTGTCAATGTAGTGCCCTAGTCCATTCCCGATAGCTTGCAACGACGATGAGTTCCAGCAGTGGATTGGCAGGTTTGGAAGTCTGACCCAGACTGGGATGTCTTTTGGTACTTCCGAAGCTGGATTGAATTTTGGAGTCCACCGGTTCAGATAGAGCCCCTGAGTGCCCATGAAGTATGGCCCATTTCTGAAGATTAGATCGCGATCCTCCTGGGAGAGGAATTCGAAGATAAAGTAGCCCCTTCCAACCGCGTAACAGGTTACACTGTTTTCTATGAGTGGTCGCCAGTTCCTTTGAATCCAGTTATCTATTGTCTTGGCTGAGGGCCAGAGGCCCATGAACTGACCTACCAAACCACGGTCTGAGAGGGAGAGCGCTACTTTCATTGGTTGTTCCGGGGGGAGATTAATCTCTGGAACACCATCTAGTTTTTTCACAAATCTTGGCACTTTTGCATGGGGCTCTCTCTTCCTGCAAGCTTCGAGCAGTTTCTTGAAGGACAAGGTTGGGGAGGGAGGGGGTGGCGGCTCCCCTCCGCCCTGGTTTGGCATGGTAGCGAAGAATTCAAACCCTAGATCAGATCTTGATCTTTACCCACGTGCGCGCTTATACTACTGTACTTTTCACCGAGCAAACCATTTCGAAAAAACATGTATTTTGCACATCGTATAAATTTTGTGTAATACTCAACATGCTCGAGGAATATTTTAATCTATTTCTGATTTACAAGTAGTTTTAAGTTGAGGATGATTTTGATTTTCTCCATGTCAAATTTTACACCATATTTGCATACCACATGTCCTAGGAGAATGCCAATTGGGGTGGAAAAGATGCATTTCTTAATATTGAGAGACAATCGGATTTGTCTACATTGTTCAAGAATTAATCTTATCCATTTATATGGTTTTTAAATTGGTTTTATATAGTCCATTCGTTGAACTAGACAACGATTGTCTTGTAGATGTAGTATTGAAATGCTTTTACCACTATTCTTGAAAATATTGTCGGGGAATTCTTTAGTCCAAATGGCATTACCTTATAGGCGAAGGAGCCAAATTCAGATACAAATTTCATCTTTGGTTGATCTTCTTTAGCTATAGGTACTTGATTGTATTATGAAAACCTATCTATGAATGAATAACATTCATGACCTGCAACTTAATTGATTATTTCAACAGTGAATGGGGTGGGCAAAGGATCTGTCAGAGTCACTTTGTTAAGTCCTCGGAAGTCGACACAGATTCTTAAATTCTTAGTCTCGTGCTTCTTCAGCTGGACCACCATAGGAATTTCCCATTCTTCTTTATCAATTGGATATATGATGGATGTTGCTAACATTCCATAAATTTCTTTATAGACGATCATCTTATATTTGTGTGCTAATTTATAGGATCATTTTTTAATCGGCTTTTCCCTAGGGATGAGTTCAATTTTCATTTCTTTCATTTCTTCTACAAGTCCTTTTACATATTTATAGTCTCGGGCAAAGACATCTTGGTATTCCTTCAACAAGTTGACTTTGTTGGTTGTCTACTTTTCTGACTAGTAGTCACCTACTCATGCCATTTTGGGTCAATCGTCGTTTCATATATCGAACTATTTTGTCTTCATTTCAACATTCATCCATTCTGGTGGTTTTACTTCGTCGACATTTCATTCCCATTCTTTTACTTTTGCGAAGCTTTCTGGGAAGTCGGGTTGTTCAAAATCATCCTTTTCTTCCTTGATTATTTTTAATGCTAATTTTACACAATTTTGCATAATTGGGTGATCACTTTTCCATCGAAATATTTCTCCATGACAAATTGTGTTTTCCATATAGATTCTTGATGTTGTCGTATTTTTGTTATTCAATGTGGTAATAAGGTGGCATGTCGATGTCGATCATATGTCAATAGTCGTTTTCCCTTTTTCTTTTTACATGGTTGGCGTCAGTTTTTCTAGGAAGATTTTAATTTGTTGTGTTTCTTCTCTTAAATGCTCCTCCTCCGGGGTGAATTTGAAGTCTTGGGCAATTTTTTCCTTGATTTCAAACCAATTGAGTGTATGGCCACATGCTTCATCAATTTTGTACCATTTGTTTTGTATTTCATCTAGTGTATTTGGAAACATGCACGGGCATACCCTTTCATCTCTATATCCTATTTTGCGCCATTCATTCTCACAATGGTGGATATGTTTGATTGGGTCGTACCCAATTTTGAAGAGGGGTGATCCTTAAAGATCTTTTAAGACCATGGTTAAGTTTTTAAAGCATGAGTTCATCTACCATTTTGGAATTGAAGAAAGAGGAATAAATTAATGATATAACATGGAATTCATAATAAGAATGCAGATCTAAAAGTAAGCATAAAGAATCAGTGAACCATAACAACAAAGTTGTTAACGGATTTCAACAAGATTTGCCTACGTCTCCGGGCCTTTGTCTCAGTGGGTGAGGATTTCTTATTTCTCTTCAAATCTTCAAGAGTACATCAGAAAAGTGTCAAATGGATTATAAACTGGTCTGGTTGTGTTCATCTCGACCTCAAGAATCCAACACAACTGACGGCACTGAAAACGGTTGAGCGAATCTCCCGGAATCGGCCCGCAAAGTTCCTCTCCTAAATGGCTTCCCTGCATAAAACTAACTTTGGCTTCACAATTCTATAGCATTTCTCCTCTTCTGAACCTCCTTCAGGTTTCCAAGAACCTTTGGTTTATATAGATTTGAAGTTGGCAACATCCTCCCAACTTCCTCTCAATATTTGGCCTCAAAAGGGCTCCAGATCTCCCAAAAATGGACAAAATCCACCAAAATTGGGCTTAAAATCAAACAAAATCATACAATATGGTTTAAAAACCCAAAAATTGGGCAAATATGTGTTATCCCCCTATTCCCAGGCTCTTGTTCATATGGGAATGTCCCATGTGGCCTTAGGTTGGCGTGCCCCTGGTCCTTAACCCCTAAAACTCGGCCCTTGGTCGTTAGCATGGCCATGTGCCCTGAGCTGAGGCTCCCACGTGCTCCACTGGAATGGCTAAGCCCGGATTCGTAGCCCATGGTTGATCAGGTCTGGCCCCTACCGATCGGGCCTTAGCCCAAACTATCTGCGCCAACAACTTGAAAGGTGTATATGCCATATGGCATAACAAATACCACCCTATCTCGTTTGGTCCACCGCTGGTTGTGAAAACATTGCTCATCCCGTGAGGTTAGGGGTTTGAATCCCCTGACCCATAATAGATTTTTTAATCCAGTTGTCCTTGAAAAAATCTGGGGTGCCATGTGGCACCCTCTGGTTGGGCCATGTGTCACCTCAGAATTGGTCCATACCAGTACAATTAGTGGCATAGTCAGCGTCCAGTCATCCTGCCACGTCACCACTGTATAGTCCAGTCATCTTTCATACATCCCTGTCACCTGCCCAGTCACATGTCACATCATCTATTGTACAACCACATGTCATGCCACGTCATATGTCATACAGCCACGTGTCATGCCACGTCACGTTCGTACAACACAATCACCTTGCCACGTCACGTTCGTACAGCACAATCACCTTGCCACATGAGCATTCGTATGGCCCAGTTTTCATCCATATAGCCACATGTCAGTTTGTCATTGGACCACATCATGTACGGACTACCACGTGTCATTCATACCGTGCCACGTGTCAAATCCATGCAGGTGCCAACTCATCCCAAAAATGTTGAATCTGAGCGACATGTGTCACCTCCTGGTGACACCACATCATCATGATGATTTCATCCTAATGTCATGTTGATGTCACCTATTGTACTGCTGACATTAGCATTGACTTTGACCAGTTGACTTTTTGCATGTTTGGGAATTTGATCAGAACGCGATAAATTTCGCATATGGTGTTCGTTTGAGGAAAACATTATATGGTCAGAATCAACGCGATGAGACGGATGCAATGGCGTTGGTTTCGTCTGATTCCAAGAATTTTGATTTTTAGGCCTTCCTGGATCCATTTTGGATCACGCCTCCCGACTAAGACCTTTTGGTCCTCCAAAAGGGTACTAACCAGTCATCAAGTGCGGGATAGGCCACCCCACTTGTTCTCTATCTTTAATTTTTGTCATGTGCACCTGTCTCATAAAGATCAATTGCAAAACAACCATGACAATTGATATCATATTGTTAGCCACTTGTACTCTGTCACATCTTACTGAAGCCACTACCATCCATGTTGAAAACATTAGCAATGATAACATCAAAAATATGACTGCAAATGAGCTAATATGTTTGTAGTACTTGCATGACATTAGCTTATCTTGAAGCAAAGTGTGATTGAACTTTCATTCTATAATCATCTCATGTTCATTCTTAAGATCAACTGCCTGATTTGGCACAATTATAGGTGTGTTGCTTGCATGAGATGCCTTCCTTAAATGTTCCATTGTTTGAAGAGATTGATTTTCCTTTAAGTGATGAGCATGTACAACGTATTCATTGCCTTCTTTGATTAAGTGATATTGATTATGTTCCCTATAGAATATTTCTTTGCGATCATACAAATAAGGAATGCCTAAGACCATTCCACATTCATTGAGTGGCACCACATCACATGTTACCTCATCCACAAAATTTGATGAAACTGCAAACTTTAAAGTGCATTGTGTTTTTATGTGCAATTTATGATTGTTGCTTATCCATTTAAGTTAGTAAGGTTTATGATGCATATGAGTGTTTAATCCCAATTGTTTAACCACTTCCTCTGAAATCAAGTTAGATTGAGATCCACTATCTATCAATGTGTTGACCTTAGTATGCTTCATTATGACCCTTATGTGAAACAATTTACTTCTAGAATCATATCCATCACCAATTTTACCTATCAAACCAACTGCTATGATTTTAAACTCATCACCCAAATTTGGTCATGTTGTTGCTGCAATTGTTTGACTCCCTTTCCTCTCTTTGAACCATTTTGGTCTCTTCTCGGGATGCAATTTCCAGCAATGGTCATCATCATGCCCTTCCTTCTTGCAATGCTTGCAAGAGAGATTCTCTTCCCTTCTTGTCATTGAATTTGCTTTCTTGTCATTCCCCTTCCATTTGTCCTATTTTCTTGAAGACGATTCCCCTAATACACCAACTCTTGTTTTCCCTACCTCAATGTATGTTTCTTGAACAGAAACCTCATCAAGATTAGTAGGTCCAAACATAAATACAGTGTTACGAGTATGTGTAGGTAAACCTCATATATACTTCATAAGAGTTTCTTGGGTATGTAATGGAATGTCTAACATTAATGCCATCTTACGAAATTCATTTGTGTATTCTTCCATTGTTTGTCCCTTAGTTTAATACCTTGCCATTCAATTAAAGTCTTCTCTTTATAACCCAAAGGATAAAATTGGTTTTTAAGTGCAGAAACAAAAACTTGCCATGATGGAAATACATTACCCACTTGTTGCGTGCCATTTTGCAACTTGCTTTGCCACCATATGAGTGTTGTGTCTGCAAGTCGAAGCGATTCCAATTTGATTTGAGTTTCCTCATCCTTGATTTGTTGCACACTACAATAAACTTCCATCTGTCTGGCCTAGTTATCAAGCCTCTCTTCATTGACTTCACCATCATACATAGGTAATTCAAACTTCACATCAACCTTAAGTAAAGGCATATCATGTTTATGTTTATGGGAATGTTTTCTTGCGGTGGATTTGGAACTTGTACTTGAAGAAGAAGAAGTTGATGGAGAAGAAGGAGGTAAAGGAGGAGGTTTAGGAGGATCCTCTCCTTATTCACTTTTGGCCTTTGAAGATTCACCTAGAATTGGTCTCTTACGCTCCAAGTAATCATCATATAAAACCTTTACCATCTTCGACATGGCGAAGAAAGTCTTTTGAAACTCGATCTCGGTATGAGAAAGTCCCTCTTCCAATGCCATCTTCTCATTGTGAGAAGTCCTCTTTCTCGATCCAATCTCAGGATTCTCTTCAACGAGCTCGCCTTCACCATGATTCAAATTTTCCCCGGTAATCATGCAAACTCAAAAACCAACCGTCAACCTGCTCTGATACCACTTGATCCTTAAAGATATTTTAAGACTATGGTTAAGTTTTTAAAGAATGAGTTCATTAACCATTTTGGAATTGAAGAAAGAGGAAGAAATTAATGATATAACATGGAAGCCATAATAAGAATTCAGATATGAAAGTAAGCACAAAGAATCAGCGAACCAAAACAACAAAGTTGTTAACGGAGTTTGACAAGATTTTCTACGTCTCTGGGCCTTTGTCTCAGTGGGTGAGGCTTTCTTATTTCTCTTCAAAGCTTCAAAAGTACATTATAAAAGTGTCAAATGGATTAAAAATTGGTCTGGTTTTGTTTTTCTCGACCTCAAGAATCCAACACAACCGACGGCACTGAAAATGGTTGAGCGAAGATCCCAGAATTGGCCCACAAAGTTCCTCTCCTCAATGGCTTCCTTGCATAAAATTGACTTTGGCTTCACAATTCTATAGCATTTCTTGTCTTCTGAACCTCCCTCAGGCTGCCAAGAACATTTGTTTTATATAGATTTGAAGTTGGAAACATCCTCCCAACTTCCTCCCTAGATCTTGCCTCAAAAAGGGCTCCAGATCTCCCCAAAATGGACAAAATCCACCAAAAACAGGCTTAAAATCAAATAAAATCATACAATATGGTTTAAAAACCCAAAAATAGGGCAAATATGTGCTAGCCCCCTATTCATGGGCTCTTGGTCATATGGTAATGGCCCATGTGGCCTTAGTCTAGTGCACCCCTGGTCCTTAGCCCCTAAAACTCAACCCTCAGTCGTTAGCATGGCCATGTGCCCTAAGATAAGGCTCCCATGCGCTCCTCTAGAATGGATAAGCCCAGATCAGGGATGATTTTAAGGATGGAAATTTGTTTTAAAATGTAGAAACCTTGGAAAATCTTACTAATCCTTCATATGCCAACTATAAATGTTTGGCTATATTTTTGTAAAAATATTCAAATTTAGAAGGATTTAATATAGTTTTTATAATTTTTTGGTGATTTTTAAGGTAAAATAATTTTATCCTATAGAATTTGGGCAAATCATTTTTAAAATAGTGAATCTCGTTTTTGGAAAAACCATGGAAAATTATCCCATGAGTGAAATTTAGCCCCTAAAATCATCCATGGCCCAGATTTGTAGCCCCTTCTTGGTCGGGGCTACGAGATGGATGCAATGGTGTCGGTTTCATCCGATTCCGAGAACTTTGATTTTTAGGCCTTCTTGGATCCATTTTGGATCAAGGGGAATGTCAGTTTCTTTAGCTAGTTTCTTTTATCCAAAACGCTCTATAAATTAAGTCTATATGGTTGTCCAAGTTTGTAATCTTGGGGAATGTGTTTCCCACCATCTTGCGGCTTGGACTATGGAATTTTCCACCGGGCTTTGATTTCTACCTTTTTCTCCTACACATTTAGAAACTTCTACAATGTGTGTCAATGGTGAATTTTGTTCGTTATAACGTAGTGGCATTTTCATTGTGTTTTCGGTCAGAATTAGCATGGGAGTTTGTTGTATTTTTTTCTCATATACTATGGGTACTACTTAGATTGAAAATCATGTTCTTGGACGTTTAATTGGGATAGATTCAATGGTCTAGAATCCTTTTGAGTGTGCTTTTTACAACGAGTGTGGTTTCTTACTCTTTTTATTGTCGATAGAAGTTGAACTGCTAAATCTAAACCACATCAAGAAAGCCTCATTGGATCAACTACGGGAGGCATGCATTTTAGCCGATTGTTATGGGTAGGATCACCGTTTATTAACCCACAAATAAAATCATCCATCGTGCATTTTTATTCTGGTAGGTATCCAATCCGTAGAGAAAGGCAGGGGTAGTAAATAGAGCCCCACTTCATTCTGGGATTTTTTTACACCATTTTGGCCAAAATTGAAATGTTGCACAAATTTTCGCAAGCATTGGAGAGTTGGCAAACAACTTTTGTCAAATTAATCTGTCAATAAAAAATGACGATAGATGACGTTCATTCACAACATTAAAAGGCAGTAAATAACACACTTTTACTTATATGGTTGTGCTAGTGTATATTTGCTCTAAAAAAACTAATTAGGTAACCTTTAATAGAAATAGCAATCCTAAACATCATGGCTAAAAGACCCAAGATAAATTCTAACATAAAAATAACATTTATTTTGTATGTTTTTCCCTCTCAAAATTATTTTTAATCTTATGGTTTTAATTTTTTCCTTGTTTCACCATGCTTAATGTGATTCAATAAATGAACAAAGGGGGATTTGTTAATTATTATAACAGAATAAATGTGGAATCATCTCTTTTGATCTCGTGGATGGAAGCAATTAGATAATTCATAGTAGGCATTGTTATCATCTTTCATTATGAAATTATAGGATCGTTTATGTTGATGTAGACTTCATTAACATCATTAATTACACATCTAGACTAGACTAGAACACACTAATTATTATGAAGTAGTAAATAGCAAGAGTTCTCTTAATTAGATATTTGTAAGTCCCAAAGTCTGTTGATATTGTGTGGAAGCTTCCACTTTTTCATATTACCTAAGTGCATTGAAGCTTTTGTATAATTTAATGTTAGACAAGCAAATACATGGAATCCTTTTGATTTTTATTAGTTCATCACTATTGTGTAATATAACATTTGTAATAATCTAGACATAAAAAAAGTATGCAGAACAGAAATAAATAGCTGGAATGGAAGATGAACAACAATATAATCAGAACAACACCACATTAATACCAAAATGATACCAGAATAACACCAGAAAGAGCACTTTGATTACTGAGAGCAATGTTCACTTGCCTCTTCGAGGGGGAAACCTCCAACAGAGCAGAGCTCTATTACAATAATATCCAAGAAAAAAGTTCCCATACCCTCGACTCCTATTTATACTAAATATGTCTATCAAAAGAACCATCTAGAGGAAGATCCTTCTAGAAGCGAAAACTTCTATTAGGTCTTCTTACATTGGACTTATTCTTCCTTATTGCTAGGCCTTATTAATATTGACCTTTATTACATTGAAATATATTATTCTACCTACATGAGGGGTTAGGTCCCTAACATGTCCTCCCCCTTAAAAATAGCCTTGTCCTCAAGGCTTGAGATGTGGAAATTGTTGCAAAATGGCAGTTGGTTCCCAAGTGCCATCTGTTGGAGTCATATCTTTCCACTAGACTAGCACTTCCTTGATGGTTTGCTAATGCAGACGACACTCACGCTGGACCAAAATTGCTTGTGGTTGTAGCCAAATGGATCCTTCTTCATCCAACTTGGGAAGGTTGGTTTGAGTTTGGCACTTGGTTCCAATCACCTTTTTTAAGCAGGAAACATGAAAAATAGGATGGAGCTTAGAATGACTGGGCAAAGCTAACTGATAGGCCACCTATCCCATGCACTTGAGAATGGTATAAGGACCATAAAATTTGGGCACCGGTTTCTAGCAATGGTCAGCCTTGAGTGAATTTTTCTTGTAAGGTTGTAGTCGAAGAAACACCTAATCCCCTTCTACAAATTGACGTTCAAAGAGACCTTGATCTTCTTGTTGCTTCATTCGATTCTAGGCCATGACCAAATTCTCTTTGAGGGTACGGAGAATAACCTCTTGAACTGTAAGTTTTTGGTCAAACGCTTGGACCTTCGAGACACCTAGCAAATATGAGAGAACTGAAGCTGTCTTTTGTCCATATACCGCTTCAAAAGGAGTCATGCGGGTAGTTGTATGGTACAAAGTGTTGTACCACCATTCAGCTAGTGGTAACCATTGAGCCCATTGATTTTTCTTTTATGATGCAAAACACCTCAAATATGTTTCCAAACACTTGTTGACAACTTCAATTTGACCATCAGTCTGGGGATAATAAGTTGTGTTGAGATGCAATTGGGTGCCTTGTAGCTTGAACAGTTCTTGCCAAAAATTGCTGGTGAAAGTTGGGTCACAATCAGAAACAATAGAATGCAGCATGCCATGAAGCTTGAAGACCTAATCCATGAAAATTTGAGCCACAATGGATGTTGTAAATGGGTGTTGAATAGCACAAAAATGAGCATACTTGGAAAGACAATCAACTACCACCATGATGATTGATTTATTGCCCGATTTAGGTAAGCCTACAATAAAATCCATAGAGATATCCCGCCAAATAGCAGGTGGAATCGGAAGCGGTTGTAGTGTGCCAGGAGATTTGACTGTTTTACCCTTGTTGCATTGACACACATCACATTCAACCACAAAATTATGAACATCATGTTTCATACCATCCCAGAAAAAAGAATGTTTGACCCTATCATAGGTTTTGGTAAACCTGAAGTGCCCAGCTATGGGTGTAGCGTGAAGCTCAGAAAGCACCATGTATTTAAGTTTTTATTGTTTACTTAAATACAAACAGCCTTTATATCGAAGCTCATCATGGAGCCAAGAGTACACTAGGGAAACTAGAGAATTGGACTGCAATTGTTGTATCAGATGCAAACTTTTGGGATCGTGGAGCCATTCCTGGGGAACAGCTTGGAGCCAATCTGGTACAATGAAGGAGAGAGAAAAAAAGGACCCTTCATCTTCATATTTTTTGGAAAGTGCATCAGCAACCACATTGTATTTTCCTTTCTTGTAAATTATCTCATAATCATATCCAAAGAGCTTAGTCACCCATTTTTGTTGCTATGGGGAGGAAATGCATTGTTCCAGAAAATACTTGAGGCTTTGATGATCTGTCTTAATTTGGAAGCGTTTCCCCAATAGACAAGGGCACCAAAGATCCACGGCATGCAGAATAGCCAACATTTCCTTTTCATAGATTGATTTGCCCAAATTTTGCTCAGACAGTTGTTTGTTGGTAAAGGCCAAAGGCCGACCCTCTTGCATAAGGACAACGCCAATTCCTTTCCCTGAAGCATCACATTCTAGGAAAAAGGTCTTTGTGAAATCAGGAAGGGACAGGACTGGAGTGGTGCACATGGCCATCTTCAAGGTTTGAAAATCATGAGCAGTTGTTGGAGTCCAAGTGAAAGAATTCTTTTTAAGGAGTGCAGTGAGAGGTGACGCAATCGTTCCACAATTCTTAACAAACTTGCGATAATAACCTATTAAGCCCAGAAATACATGCAAGATTTTGAGAGTCTTTGGGTGAGGCCGATCTTGCATAGCTTTAGTATTTTTAGGATCCACCCTGATGCCGACCTTGCCAACAAGATGATCCAAGTACTCGACTTTTGAGGCGCCAAAAGCACATTTAGATTGTTTCAGAAAAATTTGGTTCTAAGAGAGTAGATGGAGAACTCAATCCACATGAGCAAGATGGTATGTCCAGGTTTTTCTATAGATGAGGATATCATCAAAGAAAACTAAGACAAAATGACGGATAAAAGGACGAAATACATGATTCATGAGGCTTTGGAAAGTGGAGGGAGCATTACACAAGCCAAAGGGCATGACCAAAAACTCATAGTGGCCTGTTATCCCCGATATCTAGGGATAACTAGGAGATCATGTCTCGAGGCCCACATGGTCCTAGACATGGAGTACCGAGAGCAGGAGCTACTTGAGCATGGTCCTGGAGGACCCATCTTCTTCTCCTCAGCCAGCTTTGTCCTGTCAGCAGTACCGGCTTCCATCACTACCGGCATGGGCTTGCATCAGAGAGGGCTCTTGCTCCATGAGGTAATTGGTCTGAGGTATCATGGTATGTGTCATATTTGATCATTATAACCTTCTTATGTATGCATTAGATCTCTTTCATTTCAAATAACTGCTTGTATCTTACACTAATCCACTTGACCACTATTGGGGTAATTGATGGGGTAGCTTAGCAAGTTGGTATTCATGAGTTTTGGTTAGCCACCAAGGGGGGTTTGCAGAGCCATCGTCCGCTCCCCTCATATTATCACTTTTTCATCTTAAAACCCCACTCATCCATCCCATTCCCCTAGTCTGGCCATTAGGATGACCATCCAGGGTACATCTTGTCTTGTGGGAAGAAGGGGCTAAAGGCCCAGGGGGTAAAAGTAGCTGGTAAAAGATAAAATCCATAGGAAAAATGAAAACCTAGAGATGCTTCGCCCAGGGGATCCCCGAAAAGGAAATAAAAAGCCTCTCATAAGAAACTGAGGGACCCTAAGAAAATGATAAATAAATAAATGCAAGACCTAACCAAGAGGATGGGAGGTCTCATCACGAGCCGGCCCATTATGTTCATAGGTATTTAGTAGTATGACATTGCCACCATCTGGTCACCAAACCAGGGCAGTGTCCTCTTCGTCAAGGCTTGTAGTAAAAATGCAAATAAAGAAAGATAAGGAAATAAGGGCTTGGAAAAATTGCATCCATGACGGGTAGAGCTCGCCTCCTACAAAGGCACCCACAGACGACACCAGCCCTAGGTCTGACTATGACTAGACATCCCTAAAAACACATCATGTCGCTATACATGGTTTGAATAACCCTTTGCGGAAACTTTCCATCTCTTGTGGGTATTAGCCCAATAGGTTCCCCTTTTGGTTTCCTTAGCTTTGTATAGTGGGTTTGTGTAATGTCTTTGAGCTCTTAGAAGATTTGTTAGGGATGTTATGCATATATTTGATAATTTTGATGATGAGATGTGATTTACATTGCTATGATGTCTAGGACTGATGAGCCCCTGGAGGGCGTAGCCTTTGATGTGCAGGACCATGCCC
>ML789921.1:42550-76131 GCA_009831015.1 Picea engelmannii | reverse complement strand
TCACCTCCTTTGATAGGCATTAAGACATTGATTGCATTTTACAAGCTTATTGATGAAAACGTTCTAATCTTTGTCTTAAATTTGACTTAATCTTAAGCTTGACGTCATCATCATTGTAGCAACAATATATATGATGCAGCAACTTAATATATGTGAGCTGATTTGACATTTCTAATGCATTAATGATATGATACAAGGTTTAACTTTGAAACATTGAATACTTTTGTCTCTTTATGCATTTATCGGTGAAGTGATACAAATCTTTGACTTTGATAGGCCATCATTGACTTCGTCAATAATAGCATATATACATTTGCTCATATATATCCGAGGATAGTCATTTATATCTTGAAGTACTAACCCACTGCAAGCACATATTCTAGTTTACTTTGTTTTGTCTCGCAAACAGGTGCATCTTCAGTGGATCTTCCTCATTGACTATCTCATTTGGGCAGCAATCTGTGAAAGGGAACTTCTTTGACTTGGTCCATTACCCTTTAGCCTTTCATTAACCCAGATTTCCTAGGGACGTCTCCCTTGGACTAGCCCTCCTAAATAGAAAGAGCCCCCATCGAGGTGACAGTGGGTGGGGAAGCTCCTGTTACGCCGGTTTCAAGCTCTTTAGACCTTCCTACAAACCGTGCGATAACATGGCCCTCATGAGTTCTAAAGGCAGTCTTAGGAATGTTTACCTCTTTCATACGAATCTGGTGGTAGCCAGAACGAAGATCAAGTTTAGTAAAGAACTGGGCACCACTCAATTCATCCAAGAGGTCATCAATGACAGGAATGATAAATTTGTCTTTAATGGTGAGTTTTTTTAGGGCGTGAAATTCAAGACACATGCGCCAAGAGCCTTCTTTCTTAAGGACCATGACCACACGAGAAGAGTAGGGGCTCGTACTAGGGTTGATAACCCCTGCATTGAGAAGTTCTTTAACCATTTTCTCAATTTCATTTTTTGGGAAAAGGGGTGACGATAGGGACGGATTTTGAGAGGAAGGATTCTTGGGACAAGGGGAATGGAATGATCATGAACACCATGGGAAGGAGGGAGTCCCCAAGGAGTGGAAAAAAACACTTAATGTTTAGAGAGGATGGATTGGAGGTCCTGCGGCACAGAGGGTGTCTCAGTTGCTTGTATGACATGGAGTTGGGCAATAATGTTGGAATGACCTTTTTTGAGTAGTTTTTCCATGCGATGGGAACTAATGATCTCTGGGGAACCGACGGTGATGCCTTGGAACTTATATTGTTGGCCCTCCTGGTCAAATTGCATGGTTAATTCCTTAAAATCCATGAGAATGGGACCCAGAGTCCTTATCCATTCTACACCCAACACAATGTCACAATCGCCCATGTCGATAGAAAACATATGAGATTTCAGGTGGTATTCACCAATTTGGAGACGCACATTGTCACAATTCCCTCCAAATTTCATGGACCTTCCATTGGAAATCGTGATTTGGAAATTATTGACTACAAGGATATAGCAATTAGTTTCTTGGGCAATGCGATGATGAATAAAATTATGAGTACTTCCACTATCAACAAGAATGATGACCTTCCTATGCTTGATGTAACCAATTAACTTGAGGGTTTGGGGAACAAAGAATCCAGTGAGAGCATTTAGGGAAATGACAAGTTCTACTTTGAGAGGGTCTGAGGGAGGGGTTATGTCGGTGAGTTCAGGTGACATGGACACAAGTGGAGCCTCAACATCCTCTTCTGAAACATCCTCTGAGATGTCCATAAAAATACTTTGTTCCTTACACTTGTGTCCTGGAAAATATTTTTCATCACAATTATAACAAAGGCCTTTGAGTTGGCATTCAACTATTTCAACCCTGGTCAATTTTTGGATCTTTAGTGGAGTAGAAGGAGGAGTGGGAGTTATTGGTTTAGTGCGAGGAATAAAGGAGGGTTTTCGGTTTTTAGAAGAGACAAATTGTTGTGATTCCTTAGCTCTTTTAGTAGCCTCCACCCAACTCTGAGGCTGAGCCATGAGGACATGGGCACGAATATCATCCTTGAGGCCATTGATAAAACATTCTCGGAAAAAAGCATCAGACGTGCCCTCTGTACGAAAAGCCAATCGCTCAAAAGAAGCTATAAAGTCTTCCACTATGCCAGATTGTTTCAACTTTGTCAAACGGCCTAAATGGTTGGTGTCAATGTCAAAGCGTTCATAAAGCTCTTCCACAAAGTGTGTCCAAGCAACATACCCTTGGCGGGAATTTTTTCTCCATTGCCACCATTGCCAACATTCTTGATCTAGATGGAGAACACCATACCAGAGTTTGGCCAACTCATCCATAATGTCATATAAAGAGAAATGATGTTTCATTTGAGTTACCCAACCAGTGGGATCCGAGCCATCAAATTTGTCACATCCACACATGAAAGGCGTAGGTCACACTGAAAGTGATGGGGCTGAAAATTCTAGGAATGAGAGGAAGTTTCACCTTCGGTATGCAAAGGTGGGTCAGATAAGGGAGCATCTGCAGGGATATTCAGCTTGGTGCAGATCATCGTAGTGATAGATTCAAGATGGGTAGTAATGTCTTATTTGAGGTCTTGTTTGAGTTCCTCGATTGAGGCGACGATGGAGGAATGCATGTTTTTATTGATGGTGGAAATATTGGCACTGAGTTGTCTCACTTCTTATTGTGTCTCTGTGAAATTAGAGTGCAAGGTATTGAAGCGAGCTTCCAAGTATTGGCTACAGGTATGGGCCATGATGATGAGGGAACCGAAAAGGAGTGGGTGGGGCCACACAGAAAATGGGTTATGGGTGAAGTGTATCACAACGATCAAGGAGACGAGTTGAATCCAATGGGGTAAAGCCCAAATAAGGGTGTTGGAAGGGGGTCGAGTCCGCAAGAAAAACAAAATTGTGGGAAAATGATAGGTATGAATGCGATAAGGGAGAAGAGAGAAATCCAATGGAATAGGTCTCAAATAATGGTGCCAATAGGATCCAGACTCTTTTTTTTTTACACCTACGGAGTTATACTCTGATCTGAAGAATACTGTAGTGATGAAATTCCCAAATGCTTAATCAGGAAGAAATGTGTAGTAATTTGGCAACTCGAATGCAGGAGACACAGTTACGCAGCAATAGATCTTGTCTGTTCTATTTTTTGTTTCCATCCCCAAAGGTTAGGTATTCAAGGGTTCTACAGACAAGGGTTTTCCCTGTGCTATAGCTCTCTGATATACGTGCGAGGTCCAATAGTAGTACTTAGCCCAATATCTCAGGGCACCAACTAAGGAGGCTAGACCGTTCCCTTAGTCGTACTGCCCGACTACCCAAGTACTAGACAGTATCTTCCCGAGTGTTTTTCTCGGTGGAACTATAGTAGTCAGGTGGTCGATCAGTTTATCTATGGAGGGATTCAGGATATCTAGGTAGATCCATATACAGGTGTTGTATGATGCGCTACCACTCGAAGGGGTACCAACAAGGGTTACAAGGGTGTCCACCAAATCTGCGCTTAAGTACCACTTGTATTTCCTGCGTGTATGAATCCCCAACCGCGGGTTTATGTGCGTAATGAAAAATATTTGTAGCTTAAAGACGTTGGAATATATCTCTACCCTGAAAAAAAATTAACCCACAATTTTCTGTCAAGGAAGGTGCTTTGATACCACTTGTAATATTCCAGACATAAAAAAAGTATGCAAAACATAAATAAATAGCTAGAATGGCATATGAACAAAAATATAACCAGAACAACACCACATTAATACCAAAATGATACCAGAATAACACCAGAAAGAGCACTTTGATTACTGAGAGCAATGTTCACTTGCCTCTTCAAGGGGGCAACCTCCAACAAAGCAGATCTCTATTACAATAATATCCAAGAAAAAAGTTAGCATACCCTCGATTCCTATTTATACTAAATATGTCTATCAAAAGAACCATCTAGAGGAAGATCCTTCTAGAAGCGGAAGCTTCTATTAGGTCTTCTTACATTGGACTTATTCTTCCTTATTGCTAGGCCTTATTAATATTGACCTTTATTACATTGGAATATATTATTCTACCTACGTGAGGGGTTAGGTCCCTAACAACATTAGATGGGTGAACGTTTTTTTCCATATATCAAATGCATATGTGTATAGATATGTTAAGCAAATTCATATGTGTGTATAGATATGTTAAGCATTGATAAGTAGGCCAAGTATCTTCATTAAGTTTTGATGAGCTCTACTATTTAGATCTTTGAAAAATATAGTATTTGGAGCTTTGAAAAAAATAATGTTTTAGGCTTAGATTAGTAAGTAAATAGGATTCGTTAGATCTTGGGTACTTGCAAGTAACATATGATGTTGTTAATGTGTTTTTTGCTATGGTGTAGCAATATAAGTTTGATACATAGTTCATGGGATTTAAAATAACTAATAGTAATGAATGTCAATTACCTAATGAACCTTTTTCCTCTCCTCAAGCAACTAGACATTGAAGCAATTAAGCGTCATATTAATGAGGGGAAATTTGAGTTCTAAAATGGGCCTCCTAAGGAAAATAATACAACAAGAATTAAACTAATAAAATAAGAGTTATGACTTTTCAAAGGGAAAGAAAGAAAACATTTTTTTTAATCGTATTTTCAACTTATCTCCTTATAAGGTTACTCAAATCTCAAGTGTAGGCACTTGTTGGATGCATAATTAAATTAAAGTTTGCATCCAATGAGTGCTTACACTTGAGATTTGAGTAAACTTGTTAGGAGATAAGTCGAAAATACGATTACAAAAGGTAGTTTTCTTCGAAAAATAAACCTATAAGGAGATAAGTTGAAAATATAAGGAGATATGTAAATCTATAAGGAGATAAGTCGAAAATATGTTTAAAAAAAGTAGTTTTCTTCCAAAAATATTTACCCTTATGGTTGACATCATTATCTTGAATCTTATCGGTTCTTTTAAAGTTGATTTTGATAGTGCATTTTTTGTTTTGAGACCCATTTTTACCTCAAAATCCCCTTAATGTATATAAACATTTATGTAGTCAAATTTCTACATTGTATCAAGATCAAGATTTCAATTTCATGTTATCCTGTAACCATTAATATTCCTACCCCATTTACCATAAACACAAAACTTGTGCATGTATGAATGCTTTAGATGGAATATGCATGTGTAACCATTGCTCACCCTCTTTTCCCCATGCTTGATGTTATAATGCCCCTTAGTTAATGTGTGATTTCTCACTTAAGTGGAATCCACCTTGAATCGATGATTGGCCACTTTGCAATGATAGCTTCATTGGGAGTAGAGCCTTAGTGTTTCTCATTAATGATTTGATAATGTTAATGATGCTGATGATTTTGATAATTTTGATTTGGTCATATTAGTGATTATGATGGTATTGATTTGATGATGCTTATGAATTTAATGATGTAGATGATATTGATTTTGATGGTATTGTTGGTCCTAAAATAATTTGATGACAATGGTGATCAATAAGGATTTTGTTGTTATTGGTCACTATTATAAGCAAAATCTGTCCGTAGGGACAGATCCGACCTATTCAGCTATGAAGTTGGTTGCAGCCTCTTTGATAGCTCGGCATGAGGTATAGACTACCCGCACCTCAGGTGGTCCTTCGCCTGAGGCAATAAAGAAGGGGAAAAAGAAAGGTGAAAGACTTGCAAGAAGTCGCTCTCAGGACCACCCACCCTGGGTGTTATCCTTCCTTAGCTTCATGGATGGCCAAAATGGCCTGGGGGGTGAAAATTATGGACAATGGGATGAAAATGAGCTCGCTGAATTTTAGGACAGCGAACTAAATAAAGAGAACAACGAGCTGTTCACTTCCTTAAAGCGTTGGAAACTATCCCAGAATGGGTCGCCGAGGTAAACCGATGTCCTAGGTAATCAACCAATGAAAGCCTTGAGTAAAAGGGTGTGAAACAAGGGTGAAAAGGGGGCTTAAAAGCTACAGCCAACTACTTTTAAATGGTTGTAAATTGCGAATAGCAAGCTGTTCGAAGCTTTCAAGACATGGAAACAAGCCCAAAATGGCTTGATACCCCCCGCGATGACCCAGGAAGTGATCCCGGAAGGTTGTTAAATCAAAAGTGGGCTGTAAAAGTGGATGAACAGCCTTGTAACAAGCTGTTACAGCTATGATATAAGGGAAAGTATTCACAACTTCAATTTTGGTTCGTGAGTGAAAAGGTGGACTGACGAAAGGTTGACTTTAAAAGTATTTTATTGGTCAATTTTTGTTTTTAACACATGCCTTGGCCACCACACTGTTTTGAAGGTTATCCCGATCAGGAAAACACATCCTGGAACTGTGCCAACCAGTATAAGAAGAGTATTCCTAGCAGACCACGGTAGTTAGGTTGAAGAGTGCCCCATGCAGTTCAGAGAAGTAGGGATTAGCCACTTCTCGTCACTAGCGCTTTCGGGCTCTTAAAGCCGCTTGGATGGAAGAAGGATACCTGCGAAAAGAAAGAGGCTCAGGACCCCCCCAAAGAGGGTTTTTGTTGAGCTTACCCAAGCAGAGTAGCATTCCAACTGAGCTAAGCTAATCAACTCCTTGACCGTGTTGTACTAAGGAAAGACCACTTGATTTGTACTAACTAGACAACTTTTGAGGGGCTCCTGATGAAGACTCCCTGGCTTTGACTCTTACTATTCTACGAAATTGAAATTGCATAAAATGGAATACCAAGCCATCCACGTGGCGAGGTCATGTCTTGCTTTCACAATCGTGCCTCCTGGTTACTGAATTTGAAATATATTTAAAACTATATACATAAAACAAGTAAATAAATAGGTGACATATATATCACGGCTAGATAATATGTATATGTAAATATCTAAATAATATAAGTTTTTTGTTTTATGTGTATGGGGCGGACCCCTAAATTGTTTTCAAGTTTTTTGTGCGGCGTTTTGCATGTATTTAGCTTGTTGATTTTGCATGGGCCCTTTTTGGAACAACCACCTGTAGATTAGTGAGCGAAAAGTGAGACAATGAAAATATAGCAAGATTGGATAATTACAACATGACAATTACACCATTCAACCCAAAGGAATGGGTTGAGGCTCTTTGCGAATGGCAAAGCCGCCATATGCATGAAAGCCCCAACTAACTCCTTGTATGGGGATTGGAAATTTAGTGTTTGAAATATAAAAGGTGTGATGGTTATCTACACAAATATTAATCATATTTTTTACATGAATTCACAAGTGAACCATTCAAACTACCTACACAAATCAAACATATAAACATTGGTATGTGTATCAGAAATTTTTGGAGTGAGTGCAAGTGATAATTAAAGTGTATATGAGAGTGATTGGATAGGATTTACCGATCAAAATGTGTGTTTTTCTTTGCTGCCCTACTGGCCCCTTTGCCTCAAACAGGTCTCTAGGTGGTCCCCAACCGCTTAAGAGAAGCAGAGTGGGTGACTGGTTGTAACCTTGCAGGAAAACAACAAAATTTTAGTATTTATGCATGGAAAAATTGAAATAAACATAACAGAAATTTATACATAAGAAGTATATAACAACCAACTAAGATGGTTGTCCCGTGGAGAGAAATTGACCAAAATGATCGATTTTCCTATTTGGGACAGCAAGGTTAATGGTAAGAAAACATAACAGAAATATACATGAATGAAAAGATAAAGCAAGCAAGTATGAACAGCCAGCTAAGAGGTCTATTTAAGGGTTCTCCTAAGGGGCCCTAGGACTCCCAACCACTAGCTAAGGCTGAAAACCATTGAATACTTCATAAAATCTTCACTAAAACACATTAAACAAATTAAACCAAGTTGTTAGAAGATGAAAGTAAGCAGGTTAAACCCAAGGAAGCAACAACAAACACCTAGCTAACCAATCCCTCCTGGAGATAGCTAACATAACAAGCATTTACCCCTACCCCTCAACCCTTAACTAACAAATGACACATCCAACAACTAAAATTCAACAGGTATCACACACACAAAGAGTCTTGTAAATTTCAGCAGAGCTTTGTTACTATATTCATCCTCCCCCTTTTTACAATGCCAACCCTCTTATTTATAAAGGAGAGGTGAAGGCTTAGGGTTAGGTTACAAGACACGTGTCACTTTCAAGTGGACCAACCCTAAAGTACTTTTGTCTTTTTACAAAAAGTAACCTTATCCAAAAAGGGGATCAAATTAGATTTGACTTGACCCTTCAATTACATAGTAATACATGCCAAAAGTAAATCATGCGAGAGTTCATATTACAAAAAGTCATTTTTCATAAAGTGAAAAAGTTTGATATGCCACATCACCATTTACCTTGGGATTTGTGCCATCCCAAAGGCTCTTTGACTGATGCCATGTCTTGTAGCTATAGGTGAGGTGTTTTAGGACAATATCCGGCTATCCATGGTTGTCGGATTCACTGGAATGAAGCCCCAAGGTGTGGGGAATTGTTGAGTTGCTTTGGAGGGCAAGGGGCCTTTGAGCTTTTGTCATTGTAAGTAAGGAAATGTCCGGTGTTCAGGCACTTTTCAGACCTGATTATGCCCCCCCTTTGCTACCTATAAGTTTCCCTGTGAGCTGGCTAAACATGGCTCCAATTTGG
Organism: Picea engelmannii; assembly: GCA_009831015.1. Classification (NCBI taxonomy): domain Eukaryota; kingdom Viridiplantae; phylum Streptophyta; class Pinopsida; order Pinales; family Pinaceae; genus Picea; species Picea engelmannii. The sequence goes on along the minus strand of ML789921.1, from coordinate 67,545 downwards.
GCTTGTTTCGGTGAGAGGACCCCATGGACCTGAATTTTTAGAGGATATTCCTCCATACCAAATAACCAAAAAGTTGTTCTTTACTATGCCCATGTTGTAGCTCTGTTTTCTACCTTTTCACTGCCTTTCGTTTGGAGCAAATCCGACTCCGGATGAGTGAGATATGGCCCCGAGAAGGTACGCGGAAGGCGTCGACCAGGAGACTGATCAGGGAAAATTTTGAAGTTGGGGTAAAATTCTGTGCTGAACACCAGAATTGACATGCTGCTACAGGACTGTATACCTGTATCTAAAATGGGTTTTCCTGACCAGGCCCAATTTGACCTCGGAGGCCCCCAATTAGGCCTCTTTCTGGTGCATGCTTGTAGGGCCAAAATTGAGTCCCTGTCGCTCTGGGCCATGTCACTGAAAATCTGGGCTGAATTTGTTGAGGTGAATGATATGGATGTATTCTAGACTTTGCCCCAGTTATTTCAACTATTCATGGGCGAAAATCTGCCTCTGTATGGCGAAGTTATAGAATTAAAAGGTCCAGTGACCCTTAGGGGGGGGGATTAAAATTTTAATATATAGTGTGAAATATATAAATAAAATTTATCAACAATTTTATAAGTTTATTATAAGTCTTAGTAATAATTTTATTATATATATATATATATATATATATATATATATATATATATATATATATATATAACAAAAAATAAAACAAATAATAATTTATTTATTTTTTGTAAGTAAGAGATTTTATATATAAAGAGCCTTCAAAATCCAGACTAGAGTTGCAGAAGCTTGAAAACAACCGTGTTGTAGTTACCGAACTACCCCAAGAAAGGGGAAACCAGTTCAGCCAACCGGCTAAGTCTAGCAATTTTACAATCTAACAGTCTTAGATAAACAAAGCTAATCTGACTAGGCTACAGCTAAGAAAATAAACTAGTGAAAAGATCAGACCCCTAGAGGGGTCAGACACTTGGCAAATACCTGGCCAGGTGGCTTGGTATGCCGCATCCTAGGGTTCCTCTTCGACAGACGTCCCTTTCCCTTCCATTTTCATGTCAGCATCCAAGTTTCCCCCTTCCAGGTTGGTAGCTGGCAGAGTGTCTCCGGATGGATTGTGCACGTGGACGCCCATAGCTTCCACAACCTTCGTGTCCCCATGCGTGGCCTGCCCCAAGTCACCACCTTCTCGTTGTTGCACCTGTTCATTCCTGTCGACGGGCTCTGCATGGGGCAGATCTATTTCTCCCGTGGTTTCTGGAGTGGATTGGAAATCCCCCTGGAAGGTGGAAAGGATCTGAAGGAGAGCCGAGGTCTTCCCATCCAGTAGCTACAGTCGGAAATGAAGGTCCTCCAATCCTTTCCGGAGCTCAAAAACCAGCCCATAGAGGATGGCCAGGCTGTCCTGCAGCTGCGAGTCTAGGATGGAGTCGGTGAAAGAGTGTGGCCTATGTTGGGCATTCCGAAGAAAGGGTGGCGCCTCCAAGGGTGGGTGGGAGGGGCAGGCTGTCGGTGCAAAAGAAGGCCTGTTGGCTAGGGAGTTCGAAGGAACTGTGGAAAGTCGTGAGAGAGAACCCAACGAGCTGTCGGTGATGACCAGACCTTCAAACCGGGAGGCAGGTGGGGTGGAGGTGGCGAGAGGTTTCAGCTCGGGCTGCGAGGAGTGCGAGGAGTGCATAGAAGGTGATCCAAGGGGAGAAACAGATACTCGAGGCCAAGGAGGATTCCATGGAGAGCCTCTCCTTACCCTCCCTCTTTGTCACGACATTCTGAGCTCGCAGGGAAGGCAAAGCTGAGAGGAGAGTCCCGAATGGACGTGAAGAGCCTGGAGAAGCCCAAAGGTGGTGAGCACCATGGAGGATGGAAACCAGAGTAAGCCAGGTCTGGGCGGCTGAGGGATAAGAGGCTCAGGATGCATGTGGGGGTTAATGGCACCTACAAACAGAGAAGCCATGGAGGAGACAACAATGGGAGTCGGGTGCACCAACATTAATGGTGCAGCGGACGTCGTAAAGGCGATTAAATGCATGGGTTAGGCGGTGGGGCTTGGAATGAGCCCGACACATGGTCCCCTGCCGCGCTGGCCTATACTCTCCTCCTCATCCCGCCATGTGGCCCACACCAACACCCCATCTAGGGGTTTGTCCACTGCCGCAGCCTTACGAATGCATTGCTAGAGAATAGGGTGTGCAGGGTTGAGGGACGTTTTGCACAGGAGATCCGGTCCGTCCCAATTAGTCCCCAGATTAGCCAGTTCGTCTGCTACTTGGTTCGCCTTTCGCCTTAAGTGTGCAGGTATAAAGGCCTGATTGGGTTGCAAAAGATCCACTATAGTCTTTATCCCATGTGAGAGTCTCGAGTTGGGTGAGATTCTTTCCGAGTCCGCTCCATTTATGATTATGCTGAAGAGATTGATAATGATTTGGGAATCGCCTTCTACAATCATCTTGGTGAAGTTGTTCTCAATGGCTAATTGCAGTCCTCTAGTGAGCCCCCAAAGTTCCACTGCATTGTTCGTAGTGTGACCAAGGGAGCCTGCGTTAATGAGAAGGATGTGTCCATGGTGGTTGCGGAAGACCACTCCATATCCCGTTTCTCCTGGGTTGCCTTCGGAGGCCCCATCAAAATTGAGCTTGATGAAGCCGCCCGAGGGGGGTCCAAGAGGAGGGGTTGCTTTGAGGGGGAGGAGAAGAGGCGTGAGAGGGTGGGTCAAGAATTGGGGGGTACTTCCAATACTGGAGGATCAAAAGTTCTAGGGGAGTGTTGATTAGATCCTTTTCAGTCCAATGATGAAGGTTGATAGTTTCCAAAATGTTGAGGTGACATTGGTTATAGCAGTGGTGCCACGGGAGGTGGTCATTCTGGAAGAGCCCTCTATTTCTTTCCTTCCACACTTGCCAGAGAATGAAGCCTGGGAGAAGTTTCCAAATACGGTTTAGAAGGGGAGATTGAAACACTTGGTCTCTCCATTCAGTGATTGTGTCAATGATGTTGTCTCTTTTGCGATCCGAGGTGCGCATAATTAGCGCACTTTGATCCCAGACTTGAGCAGTGTAGGGGCAAGTATTGAGGAGATGATTCATGGTCTCAGCTTCTTCTCCACAGAGCATGCAGATAGACGGGCCAAAAAAACCTCTTTTTGAGAGGTTATCCCAGGTGAGAATGCTCGAATGGGTGACAAGCCAGAGGAAGAGAGTAATTTTTGGCCAGTGTTTAAGGCCCTAGATTTTGCTCCAAACCTTCCCTGTGGGTAAAGGGTCTGAGTGTGTTTTCATGATATAGGCCTCTCGTATGCTGAATGTGCCCCATGGCGAGTATCCCCATCATAGGATATCCTCTCCTATAAGTTTGGGGATTTTTCTTTTGGCCATTTCTTCCTGCCAAGGTCTTAGGTCCACGTGTGCCTCTAGGTTCAGGTGCTCCCTATTTAAGTGCCAGCATTGCCAGGTGTCCTCTGTTGGATTGTCTTGCCAGTAATCCATGACTTTTGTCAGGCCCGCATGTGTAGCTTGGATGCTAATATTCTCAGCCCAGTCCTCGTGGTCTAGAGTTGGCCATTGCTGCCAGGAATCTTTCCGGAATAGGGTTGTTTTCCCATTTCGGATTCCCAGAAAGCATGATTTGTTACCATATTTCTATTTTGTTGAGTTGTTTCCTAGATTAAGGAACTAGGGTTATCCACATTCCATCTTATTAGGTTCTTCTCTGCCATATCGGGTGCATATTTCCTTCTCCATATCCTGGCCCAGAGATCCTTGGGATTTTTTAACCAACGCCACCAGATCTTGGCGCTAAGAACTTTATTCATGATAGAGAGGTCCCTTAGCCCAAGGCTTCCCTGAGCTTTAGGTTGGCAGAGTTTGTCCCAGCTGATCAACTCTATTTTATTCCCTGTGTTGAGGCCTTGCCAGAGGAAGTTCCTCTGTAATATTTTTATGGTTGTGAGGACAAACTTTGGGGCAGCAAGTGCTGAGAAGGTACAGATGAGGAGGGATTGGAGTACAGCTTGAAGAAGAATGAAGCGACTAGGGAGGTTTAGGGCTCTGTAGGTTCAGGAAGACAGCCTCTTGGCAAAGGAGGAAAGAAGATGTTCCCAAGAGGTGTTTCAGAGGGCGTTATCAATCAGGGGGATGCTAAGGTATTTGGATGGAAGGGAGCTTTGGTTGAAGCCCAAGATATCAGAGATATGGTGTTGAATCAGAGCAGGCGTATTGAAGAAGAAGATCAGAGATTTGTCTTTGTTACAATCCAGTCCTGAGGCTTCAGAGAAGGTTTGAAGGATTGATAGGACGGAGTGAACTTCTCATGTTGTAGGGGTACCCATCATCATAGTGTCATCCACAAATTGGCTATGCGAGATTGGGGGGGAGATACCATGCAGAGGTAGACCTGTCAACAGGTTGCTTACTATGGCTACGTGAATGGAGCGACTGAGACCCTCGGCCATGATGATGAAGAGGAAAGCGGAAAGAGGGTCTCCTTGTCTGATTCCTCTGGATGGGGAGAAAGGACGGGAGGGAACTCCATTGATAAGGATGGAAAAAAAATCCGAGGAGGTTAGATTTAGAATCCAGTCCACCCAGAGCTTGTCGAAGCCAAAGGCAAGGAGCATTTCATGCATATAGTCCCATCTTAACTTATAAAAGGCTTTAGAGAGGTCTAGTTTAAGTAGCATACCTGGAATTCTGGTCTTCTACAAATAATGAATCACTTCATGGGCTAGGATGACGTTGTCTAGGATTTGTCTGCCTTCAACATAGCCCGATTTCTCCAGAGAAATGATCATTGGTAAGATGGGCTTGAGTCTTCGGGCAATCACTTTGGTTAGGAGTTTGTAGATGACGTTGCATATTGCGATGGGCCTGAACTGCTTAGGGTGGAAGGCCTACCCCTCTTTGGGGATGAGGGTGAGGAAAGTCGCATTGAGAGCCTAGAGGAATTGTCCTGAAGATCGAGAGTCTTCAATGATTTCCCACACCTCTACCCTGATAATCGACCAACAATGGTGAAAAAAATCGTTGGTGAAGCCATCTGGACTTGGAGCCTTGCCTTTGGGGGTGTCCTGAAGTGCCTAATCCACCTCCTCAATAGAAATGGGCCGGAGTAGGGATAAGTTTTGCTCCGGAGTAATTATGGAGGGCACATGCTGTGTGACCTTGGCTATGGCCTTAGATCTATCCGGGAGGGGTTCCGTGAGGAGATCTTTGTAATAGTCTATCAGTGTCTTCTCCATATCTTCATGGGAGTGGATAGGCTAGCCGTTGGTGGAGGTTAACTGCGTAATTCTATTGGTATGTCGGCAGTGAATGGTGGTTCTATGAAAGAATTTGGTGTTTCGGTCCCCCTCCTTGAGCCATTGGATGCGAGATTTATGTTTCCACAGAATCTCTTCTTGGCCTTTTCTGGCCTCCAACTGTTGATTTAATTTTGCTTCCTGGGTTTTAAGCTCTTCCATTAGCCCTTGAAGCCGGATCTAGTTTTGAATCGTGCTCATTTGTTCTGACAACTGCTTTTGGGAGTCGAAGATGTTACCGAAGGTTTGCTTGTTCCAAAGTCTAAGTCTTTGCTTGAGGTTCTTTAGCCTTTGCTAAAATCTGTACATCTTGGAGCCGTGGGGGACCTCTTCCTCCCTCCACCAATCATGGATCTTTTCTTGGAAATCTAGGTGGCTGAGCCAAAACTGTTCAAACCTGAAGGGTTTTTTCCCTAGAGTGGCTAGCACCTCCAGCCATAACTGAATGGGCCAGTGATCCGAGCCATGGAAATCTAGAATGCTTGCCTTCAGAGCTGTCCCTTCCAGCATGAGGGAATCAGAGATGAGAAAACGATCTAGACTGCAGGCGATTTGATGTATTCTGGTTCTTCTGTTTGTCTAGGTGTAAATGCCATTGATGGCTTCCAGGTCGATGAGGTTGATGTTATCAATGAGGCTATTGAAGTCACTGGAATCCTGATCTAGGCGTCTTGATCCCCCTTTTTTTTCATCCAGGTTGCGAATGAGATTGTAGTCTCCACCGATAATCCATCTATTGTTCTCAGTTAAGGTGGAAAGGTACTCCAGGTTCCTGAGAAAGGCTTGCTTATCCCTGGGGCTAGTTGGCCCGTAGACATTGGTAAGGTGTCTAGGTTTGTTGGATCCAATGAGCCTATAGTCTGCAGTGATGGACCATTTGGTAGTGATAAAGTTTTCCATGATCGTTGTGTTGGTGTTCCAGAGGATAGCTAATCCTCCAGTTATACCTGTGGTTGCGGTAGAAACTTCTTCCCCTTGATTCCAACAATGGGGGAGTATCCTGTCGATGTCTTCAGTGGTGCATTTTGTTTTTTGAAGTAACATTATATTCGGTTTTTCTGCAAAGATCAGATCTCGTAGCATTTTTTGCTTGCTACGTCCATTGAGGCCTCTTATATTTCAGGAGATAATCTTCATGAGGATGAGGGGGTGGAGAGAGGGGGGAAGTTGTCCGAGATAAGGTGGATTTGACCGGAGTTCACCATGAAGTGACCTATTTCTTGTATGAGCTTGTTTATCGACTTCCTTCCTCTCTTCTTTTCATCTTTCTGAGTTTTGCTCTGGCTCTTTGACTGATTACCCTGTATGCCCAGACCCTTGTTGGATCCAGCTATGGATCCAGTTGAGGAGTTAAAGAAGACCTTGTGCAGTTTCCGTAGTTGATCCCGAGGTATGGTGTACAGTTTTTGGTGTCTATAGGCGTGTTCGAGGTGCTCCAGGTCCACCCCAGCTAGTTCTTGCTCTTCTAGCTCCATTTCGGCATCCCCATCCTCTACCTCTAGATGGTCTTGCTGGCTGACAGCGGGATCTAGAGATGAGTTATCTGGATCCTTCTCCTGTATTGGTCATTCGCTCCCTGGGCTCATGTGTTGGGGTGTGTTTTCTGCATGGAAATCTTTGGGTTTTTTGCTGACTAATGGATTCTCTGGTTGATCCTGGAGTATTGCATATTTATTACCAGTGGATGGTTCTTTACTTACTTGGGCTGGCTACTTTTTTCCTCCTTGTCTTCTCTTTCCTACTGGTTGAGTGAAGCCTTCCTTGTCTTTGCCAACCTCTGGGTTCCCCTCTTTGTGTGCAGCATTGAGGGGGCATTGTCTAAAGAGATGTTCGTGCTCATGACATTTCCTACATCTGAACAGGATGTGTTCATAGTTGATGGTTTGGATCCAGTCCTTGTCATGGTATTCTAGGATTATGGATCCCGAGAGTGGCTTGGCTATATTCAGGTATACGTAGATGCGCGCATAGGAAGTGTACTGCCTCTGCTTTGTGGCCTCTGAAGACTTAACATAGATTCTGATGGTGTTACCTATGCCTGCCAGAACCTCTTCCAACCAAAATTCCTGGGGTAGGGAGTATAGTCTAATCCATACTGGTGCATGCGCAAAATCTTCCTTTTCAGGGCTGAACTTCTTGGTCCAGAATCTTAAGAAGAGTCCTGTTGAGTTGTAGAAATAAGGCCCTCCATCAAAAATGTGATTGCAGTCCTCGAGGTTATGCAGAATGATTGTGAAGAAGCCCTTGGATCCCAGTTGCAGTTCATAGTTTCCTTTTGGCTTCCACCAGTGTTGTATCCATTTGATCAGGTCCCTTTCTGAAGGCCAGAGCCCTAGGAATTTTCCTACTAGGGTGTAGTCTCTCATATATTGCTTTTGTTCCTCTATGCATGGTGAGATGATGATATATTTTGGGGCCTGTGGTGCTTGTGGGATGCATTTTCCTAGTAGCCATGGTATTGATGTTGTAGCAGGTGTAGCCATGTTTTCTGGGTCAATGTCCATCTCACGATCCTTGAAGGATCCTTCCATCAGGAGCTTTGAGTGTTGATCCAGAGGAGGCTCGAAGGTGGGTCGCTTTGATCCTTCTCCCAAGCTTCCATTCACTGTGGCCTGGCTGTAAGAGGTGTCGTTCGGCCCTCCCTCCTTCAGAGTCATGAGCCCCAGTGGGGCAAAGATTGTGACCATGCGACCTAAACACTAAACCTAGGTTGCAGAGCGCTCAGGCATCTTTAAACAAATAATAAATTTAAAATTAAATAACAAATTTAATTTATAAAATTAAAACTATAAAAAATTAAAATTTATATTTAAAAATTAAAATGAAACCCCCCCACCTGTCTGCCCCTGGTCGGCCATATGACAAGCCAAGAGCCAAAGGATCCTGTTATCACCCCATAAGTTATGGGAATCAACTGGTGACTGGGATATTATCTGTCTCTAGTATTTTTGTTGACAATGATTTTTCATTCTGCAAATAATTTGAAAAAGGAAAAGAAAAGAAAAGAAAAAAGAAAAAGAAAGAAAAGAAAAGAGGGCATAAAAGAATTGAAATAAAAGCCCCATGCAATAATAGTAACTTGGCCATACCTTTCAAGCATGGCCAAGTTCTTTTTTAAATTTGATGTTGATAGGGTAGTGAATGATTTGGCTAAACAGTTTAATCTTAGCCAAAGTGTCTAGGTTAGATTAGTGAATAAATCTGACCAGACTGTCTAATCTTGGTTAGATAGCCCTAGGGTAGAGTAATTTCTTAACCCAATAGTTTAATCTGGGTTAATTGTCATAGGAAACTAGGTTAGAACATAGGTTAGTTGTTTTATTGTTCCATTCCAATAAAACCAGCTTGATGTCAAGATTGCACCATGTTCCAAATGCTTAAAAGATAGTTTGGTCGAAGCCCTTGGTGGTGTCTATTTGGAAGTTAGGGAAAAAACCCATAAAATGTAGTTATCCTAAGTTTTTCCCAGCACATCTGCTTTTCTGCTCCCCATTTATGCTCCCTGCACATTTTGACGGTCCAGATCACGGCGCTCAGATCCATGGCGCACAGAGCATTCCGGACCCCCCCGACCGTTTTGCTTTTAACCGGGGGGGTCCGAAATCGGTAATAAGATTTGTGCACATCTGGACGGCCCAGGGATGGGTGCTTAAATCAACGGCCCAGATTGGATTCTGGACCCCCCCATCTGTTCTGCCTATAATGGAGGGGGAGGGGTCCAGAATGAGTGATAAAGAGTGTGTTTGAATCCACGGCTCAGAAACAGGCGGGCAGATCAATGGCCCACAATGGATTTTGGACCCCCCNGGGGGGGGGGGGTCCGGAATTGTAATCTCCCACTGGCGGGTCCCCGTATGAGGTGGCATAAATCTATTGGTCCCGAAGTCCCATCACCATCTGCTATCTGACAACCCCCGTCACTTGTGGACGTCATCTTCCACTAGGTTCCACTTGTCCCACTTGTTCCCGAGTTATGTCCCATCCCATAACTGTTGTCAGTCCCCTACCCCTGTTCACTCATGACCAGCCCCTTATCATTACTTTTGCCTCCAATCCCTAGCCGCCACATCACCCGTTCGTATTTTTCAACCACCGTCACCTTCCATCTCACCCCCAAGTGGCCCGTTGTCCATTTATTACTGGATAACCTATCCGTTATCTAGCTGATCTGTCTCTCGCGCCCAACCGACCCATTTTTCGAATAAGATTATCGTTTTCCCATATTTTCGTTGTTCATCCGTCGCACCAGAGAAACTCATAGCTTACTCCTCCGCTTACGCTTCGTCGCCCTCATCCACAGTCAGTCGACCCCACTAACTTTGTGTTTATTGCAAGTATTGTTGCAGAGATGGTGCCAAAGCCAAGATAAGCAGAAGGAGAGGAGAATCCTTTTCTCCCGCCTCCTGTCGACCTGGACAAAATCCCACTGGTCGACAAAGACAGATTGATCGCAGATACCCAATGCGATTTCGATTTTTCTGACCTCCACTCATGGCTCAGGGAAGTTTTCCTGGACCAGAGTGATGAAATTGGACTTTGGGAGTCCAATTTACCCCTTTATCTTTTTCCCCAGATCCACCATTTTCTCGAGTTCACGCTCAAATGCCAAGCTCACTATATTCCCGAACAGAGAGCTGTCATATCCTCATCCGAAGACACCCTGTTCCTCATCACGCCCGAAGACATAGACCAGATGATGCAAATTCCCCGTGCCGACTCTGCGTCTCCTTTCAACCTAGAAATCCTCACAGAGTTGTTTCAGAAGATGACTTTTCCCCAGAGAGCTCAAATATTCAAACTTTTCCTTCCCACCTCCGCTCAATTCCCTTCCACAAATCCCCCTTACCCGTCGTCCATGTTCTCCACCAAGGGAAACCAAGTCATTTCCTCCCTTTGTGCTCTGTTAGGGTACTATTCCGACCAATGGGTAGATGAGCCCATTCTGGGTTTTCTATCCATTTTCTCCACTGATGAAAAGCCCACCACACAGTTTGATTTCAGCACCTTCTTGGCAGACAATATTCACGAACAATTCATGAATTTTGGCACGGAAGGCATGTTCAGATACTTGTCTATACTGGCCTACATGTTTGTTTTCTACCAAGCAGATAATTTTAGTTTTTCCATGCAGAAAATGGACGCAGATGGAAGGCCTCAGCCAGTCACAGCATGGACCTCTTTGCTGAAGCATAACTCCACAGAATATAGCTTCAAGGCATTCATCGATCTGTTTTACCACCCTGTGGTAAGCATGTTGAGCGGCAGGCCCGAGCCTCGAATAAACGACGAAGTCCAGAGAATTCTGCATCTCTTGGACAATACAAAGACCGGGGATTGGTACCTGTATCAAAACCACACCGAGATCAGAGTATTCGGGTGCGGGATGGAACCCTACAAGCTGCCCAAGTATGTGCCGGTAAGAATCTTTGCGTTAGAATATATAAGACAGATCATGAATTCAGATGACATCCATTTTGTATCCTTGAAGAAAAAGCAGCAGCTTCGAATCAAGGGGCAGATTGGCTCTTTCATCTGCAACAGTCATGGTGCAGGAGAAGAAGCGGACCGAATGTTGAGAGAGATGAAGTTTTTATTAAGCTTCCCATGGAATTATGATCCTTGCAGGATCATCTCAGAAATGCGGGTGAAGAACAAAAACATCTTGTACATTCATGAAGCTAAGCCCGAAATTGAGAAATTCACCAATCAGACTGTGTGGGTGCCCGACAACTTGGTCGAAGTGGAACAGCAGGTTCCCCCGACCACTGTGCCACCAACGACCACGCCACAGGTCCCAAAGGAGAAAAGGCCTCGAAAAGAATCATCTCTGCATGTCACGGAGGTATCGTCTGAAGAGTTCCAGTTGTACACTAAGAGGCCCAAGACAACCACAGTTCCCGGCCCTATGGGGGAGAAAGAAGCCCCACCTACCACAGTGGTCAAGTCTGTCATTCCACCTTTCGGCTCGAGCCTATATAAGGACATCACCCCAGCAGTGCCAAAGAAATCCTCAGATTCCCCACTGGACACTCAGCCGGGCAAGACTGGGCCCAAGTTGAGCATTTTCGAGAAGTATGAGCTGATTAAGAAAAAGAATCAGACCCTTACAAGCAGTACTTCTGCTCAATTTCGGAAGCAGACGTTGACTACGTAGCATAGACTATTGTCGGCATTTGACACAGAAAAGGGCAGGATGCACATGGCCTTCCTCCAGGCGCAGGTACCAGACCCCAAGGTAATCACAGACTACAAGAGGGCCACCTTCGAATTCCAGACGAAGGACGTGCACCCAACAAATCAGATGGATCTGCACAAACAGACTAGGGAGATGGTATTCCATACATTGGCACATGCTTCCACTTCTGCAGCAAAACTACAGGTATCACTGAACAATGCTCAGACACAGCTCAAGCTGGAGAAAATATCGTCCTTTGCAAAGGACAATAGAATCAAGACTTTGGAGGAGCTGGTCCTCAAGATCAGCTATGATCCTTCAAACGTCAAAGCTACAGAGGAGATGATAAAGAAAAATAATGCAGACATCGCCTCCTTGAGGAAATAGCTGAAGCTCCCGCCTACAGAGGACTCACAGGCGAAGGAGATAGCGGAGAAAGAAGGCGAGAAGGACGAAATACTCAAACTGTTTATGGAGCAGAATGCACAGCTCAAAGAAATGGAAGTAGAGATGGAGAGATTATTAAAAGAGAAGGAACAGATGAAGCCAATGGAAGTCATTCCATTGAGTGCCATTCCGATTTCAAGAGCAAGTACAGCAGCAGTAACAGCAATCCCATCTGCAACACCAGTTATACCACAAGAGGGAATAGCTAACCTCGCCAAATCCATGGAAAAGATGAACCTGCAAGAGACAGAGATCAACAGGCTTAAAAAGTAAGTTGAGAACCTCGAGGAACTCAAAACTTCCTTCCAGACCAGTCTCTCCAAAGAAAAGTAGGTAACTGAGCAACTCAAGAGGGAGTTACAGCAGCTCCAAAAGCAAATAGTGGCAGGGAAGACTTTGGCTGAAGTCAAAGAGAATGTATGGACAGACATCACAAAGTCCATAAATGATATTTGGCCCATGATCCAAATCATGTTTGAATAGAACGAGTTGGTCCAGAGGAGTAAACAGGCTATTGAGAAGATCAGAGTAGAATTGGGGGAGAGGCCAACATAAGCGAATGATATCATCAAGTTCCTCAATTCTAAGACCAGAGAAGAGCTAGAAGAGTTGAATATCGAGGAAAGAACAGAGACCATCCTCGAGGTCAAAAGGGTTTTGACCAAGAGAGGATTAATGCTACAATTGGAAGAAAAGGTTCAGATCATGGACCAGGGGGTACAAAGGTTCTTCAATACGATTGAGGCTCTCCAAAAGAAAGGTATACCTGGTCTGAAGGTTATTAATGATAAACTGATGACACTTCCGGATTACAAGAAAATATTGGCTGAGGTGTCCAAGGACAGTTCAAAGTTTGCAGGCATACAAGGGAGCATCACCGGCAAAGAATTCTTGGATGCCCTTCAGTTGGACATCAGTATCCAACATGAGATTCGATACATATTCCTCACTAAGCCTACATTCGCCAAGTATATGGAAATGGACGAAGTGTATCGAAGACTGCTCAAAGTCATTGTGCCTAGTCACCTCAGATGGGAGGAACTCTGTGATCTGCTCGATTAGCAGATGAGCTATCCAGGTCCAGTCACCTGTCCAGTCAGATGAGGTCATACGAAGGCTTCATCAACGGTCTACCCAAAAATCCGCGTGCAGTTGCACCAAGTCATCAAGCAGTTTGATTAGTTAAATTAGTTAGACTAAAAATAGAATTAGCACGTCCTGATCAGTTATGACAGGAATGTTTGTAATTTGATTTATAAATACTTCACCTTTCGAAGTATTGGGGGTTGTTGATCTTCACACCCTGACGCTATCAGACTGTAACATTTTTGAAGAGATCTGCCATTAATAAAAGGAGGCACTTTTACAGGATTCTTGCGTGTATTCACTAGTGATGTTTATTCTCTAAGTTGAATGTTATTCTTGCTTTGTGATCATATTGTTTTTCTGAAACTAATCTTTAAGAGTAACGAATGTTGCAGGATTTATCTTAGATACCCTGTTTCCAACTCGACAAATTTTAGTGTTTATCTTCTGTTGTTTTCAATTAAGGAATTCTTAACTGCTTCTTAGTTGAATTTATCTTTCTCATCTTTTCTTTTGTCCATCATTTAAGCTACTAAAGGATCCAGTGAGTATATTATCTCACCCTGTGGAAGTCGTCCTTCACGTTTATGGTTGTATTTCATACTTTATTTAAACGCAGAACCCATAGCCCAATGGATGTGCAGACTATTTCAACCAATTCATAAAACACCTTTACAACAAAACGACCTATTTCTTTACCTAGCCTAATATCTAAAATTGGAAACATAGCTAAATCTTATAGAGAGATCCCTCTCTGAAGCTGGAAGGGCTAGATCCCAGCTTTAAAAGTGGTTGGATAAAGTTACCTTTGTATATTTCTTTTGTTTCAACCTCTAGGAAATTTACCAAGTGCTAACAGATCCCACAGGCATGGAGGAGGTGGTTGATGGCTGGGAGGAAAGGTTTTGCACGCACGTAGAGGGAGGAGGGAGTAGGGGGTAGGGGAAGTGAGGGACGGGGAAGAGGAGATGGGTGTCAAGAGGGAGGTGGATGTAGGCGGAGGAGGGAGTGGTGGATTGGAGGAAGGAGAAGAAGTAGGAAACTGCATGGGGGTAGAGAAGAGAGATGGACGTGAAGGGAGGGAGTTCATGGTGGTGGAGGAGAAGCGCGTGAAGGGAGGGATGATGGAGGAGCTGTGGGAAGGGAGGAGTAGCGTGGAGCTTTGGGGAAGAAAGGGAGCCCGAGGTGCAGAGATGGAGGAGGAGCATGCATGGGGGAGCAACGTGGAGGAATGGAGGAGCATCACGCGCAGAGGGGGTGGTGGTGGCGCCCAGGTGGTGGATGGGTGGCCAGCCACTCCCCAAATATTAAAATTTTAAAACTATGGGCAAAGTGGGTTTTTTTACCAACAGAATGGACGGGAGGTTTTGGGTTCAAACCCCCTGCCTTCCATTTGGATTTCTAGGAAATTTTTTGAGCTTTCTGGGCATAGGATAAGGGGGAGGACTAGGGTTCAAAGCCTAGGGCTTCCCAGTGACATGCCCAGGCCTGCAATTTTCAGCAAATGACTTCATAATTAAAAAATATAAAGGAGCCATGGAGGCTTGGGCCTGGTGCTCAAGAGGGGTTTGAATCCCCTCTCATTTGCATCTTTCAGCACACACATAAACTTGAACTTAGCAACCAGCAAGAAACTCTAAACTAGAAGCCAATACCACAATTGAAACAAGCAAATAAACACAAATTCGAGGAAAAAAAATGCAATTTTTCCATGCAAGATCTCAACACAACCAGCAAAATTTTCCCTGGTTCTTTTTGGAAATGAGATTGATGTGTTACTTGGATAATTGTTTGGAGATTGCAGCATGGAAGCTGGTTGCTCACTGCTGAGTTGTAGCTACTGTCAAAAAACCCTCCTCTGTTGCCATGAATTGTTGTTGCAAAGCTCTCCCCCTTTGGCCAAACTGTCAAAATGGCTTGGGAGAGGGGAGAAGGGTGGGTTTTGATTTTTTCAATTTAAAAAAAAAAAAAAAACAATTTCCCCAAAATTTGCATGAGGCTACGTACCCCCTCCCACTTTTTCCAATTTTCTGAATATATTTTAAAAAAATATTTAATTAATTTTTTAATATTTTTTGGAAAAAGTGCAAGTCAAAGTTTGACTTTGACTTTGACTTTGACCCTGCTGCAGCTGACTTAGCCCAAAAATGTTTCCTGGTGAGACGGAGTCAGAATCGGACGCAAGTCATATCATTGGAAAGGTCTTGATGATTCCATCGAGAATATGTCATCACCAACTTGAGATAATTCCACCTCAATCCTCAAATTCGGCCCGGAACAGTGGCCACTTAAAACCCCTGACTTACTGGTGGGCCCACATGACACCCAATCTTGCGAAAGATGCCAAATCGCCATACGATATCCAATCGAGGCAAATGAGGTAGCGCCAGAAAGATATCGATGAGTACTTTGGCAAGATGACAATATATTTTTGTGTTGGGGTCATTGATTACTATATTAGCTATTATGAAATCCTGCCACGCGAGCTGGTGGCCCCCTTTTTGCCTAAAATTATTGACCAACTTGTGACAGTTCTAACCAGGCCATCCGAGGTCAGAATGAGGCAAATGAGACATTGTTAGAAAGGTGTCTGAGTCTATTATAGAATTGCATCACTGAATATCTGATTTATAACTCTTTACCCACCAATTTTAAATCATGAAGCACTGCAACCAATTTGGTGTCCATAAGTGGTCATGAACTTGCGAAAGCTCGTTCTTACTAACCGGGGGTCGAAACCAAGCACGGGATATACCGTTGGAAAGGTCTCACACTACCCTACACCATGTCTAGGTTTGATTTTCCCTTTAATACTGTAATTTGAACAGAATCAGAACATGAATTCACAGCTATTGGTTTTGTCCGTTCGAGTGACGTTGACTTTGCGTCCCTCGTATGGGGTCATACTGACTCGGAATTAAGCTCATGATATCCCGTTGAAAATCTTTTCCTGATTCCTACCACATGGAAGTGTTGTATTCCTTGAATCGAACAGCCTTGACATGAGGAAGAAATGTCATGGCAAGGCCCACAACTCCCTGAAGGCAACCAACCGATACTCTTTCAAGGGAAGAGGCCATAGTAACTATGACCCCCGCCACTGTTTTTTACTGGAACCATAGCACCAAGGGGATTTTATGGAGAAGTAACTGTGTAAAACACCATGTTAAGCCTAGAGCATATTTTTGGGTCAACATTTTGGCGTCGGAGGGGAAATGCTTTCCAAAGCATGTCGAACAATGGGATCACCCGTGTGACAGGTGGGAATACTCGGTGGAAATTCATACTTTCAAAGTGACTGATGTGGGTGAGGGGGGAATTCAACTGTAGTATAAGGACCATTTTTCACAATAGGGATAACCGAAGAATGAAAGTGGTGCAGTAAAGATATACAGCAGAATTTATACTGAGATTCACATAAGATAGAAGAATGGGAATAATGACTCAGGTTTTGTTGAGCAATGTGGCCCAAGTGACACGGGTCCTTCACCTGGATTATGGCTTAACTATGAGAATCGAGGCTTAAGGTGAACCTTGGCCCAAAACAAAGTCTCATGCATACCTTCGATTCTTGACACACAAACAAGCAAACGGGAATTTTTTGAAATCAGCAACCCACCGGAGGAAAACTAACAAGCAAACCAATCAAACAAGGGAATAAAGAAATATAAAAAACCTGTGGCAGTAAATGCTGAAATCTCAAGTGCTCATAAGTGATGGAACTTTGTAGGAGAACAACCATTGCTTGGAGAAATCAGATTGTAAGTGGCCAGGTAAAGTGCAGTTGCAATCACATAGCTATGTAAGCCATCATGCCATCATGGTTTTTAGCTTCACCAGAGAATGATATGCTACCCCCTTAGACTTTCCCTACTAATTTTGATGAAATAACTACCAGATTTACTCTCATTTAAGATGACTTTAAGACAGAGTTTCCCAAAATGTCAAGTATGGTAAAAGGGATTCTAGGAATCCAGTATTTTCACGCAACCACCCAATAATAAAGACAATATCCTTCATATTGAACACTAGAAAAACCCAAAAGAAGACAACCTAAAATGTTAAAATGAAAATACCAACCCATGGAAAAATCAAAGAAGGGATTATACTCCAAAATCGGAACCAAACCAACAAAGACTCAATAGTTGAAACCAAGGGAAAAGGGACTCAAGACTGAAACCATGGGGAAATATACAAGCATGAAAAGGTAACAGCAAATACATACAAGAAAGAGAATCAATAACATTGTATAAATACAAACAAGAAAAGGAACGAATGGTGACCTGTGTACAAGATGACGAGGCCTCTTAGGAGTAAAAGAACTTTAGGTGGCGACCATTCACGGGGAATTGAAGTGGTTCGCCATCCAAGGTTTTTAATCTGAAAGCATTTGTCCCTAAGACCTCGTAGATTGTGTAAGGACCCAACCATAATGAATCAAACTTGCGATGTTTGGATGGGGCCTCATGTGATTTATCCCATAATAAAACATCATCTCCTACTTTGTAATTTACCATTGTGGCTCTTTTATCAAAGGAACGTTTAACAATGTCTTGCTTCTTTTGGAGGTGTTGGAATGCGTCCTTTCTTACCTCTTCTAATTCAAGGAGTGTGTCTAAACGGTGTTGTAAGGGTTGGAAATCACCTTCTACCTCAGCAATAGCCAACCTCAAGGCTAGAATTTGTAAGTGAACAGGCAAGACAGCAGGAGCGCCATAAACCAGAGTGTAAGGACTTTGACCCGTTGCTATCTTTGGAGTTATATGATCAGCCCATAAAGCAAAGTTTAACTTTGTGTGCCAATCACACTTGTTATCCTTGACTATCCTCTTAAGGATCCGAATCAGATTTTTATTTGTTGATTCGGCCAAACCATTACCTTGGGGGTAATAGGTGGAAGATCGAAAACGTTGGATGGCGTATGTAACACCAAGGTGTAACATGACATCAGAAACGAAAGTTGATCCATTATCAGTTAATATCTCGGCAGGGGTCCCAAAACGGGATAAAATGTTACGTTCAACAAATTCTACCACCTGTTGACTCGTAGCATTCCTAAGAGCGATTGCTTCAGCCCACTTTGTAAAGTAGTATGTGGATGTTAAGATGAATACATGAACAGTGCTGGATGGCGGTGAAATCAGTCCAATAAAGTCCATGCCCCATTTTGCGAAAGGGGCTTGGACTTCAATAGGTCTAAGAGGTAAAGCAACCAACTTTTGCTTCCCAGTGAAGTGTTGGCAAGCTTCACATTTCCAAACAAGTAAATGGGCATCTTTGTGGAGTGAAGGCCAAAAGTAACCTACATGTAGAACTTTCACTACAGTGGTTTTGGCTGAAAAGTAACCTCCACAAACCCCAGAATGACATTGTTCAAGTGCCATTTGGGCTTGATCAGGAGTCAAGCACTGTGACAAAATCCCATCAAGGTTTCTTCGGTAAAGGATTTGGCCTTGTAAAACATATCGAACAATTTGTAAACAAAGTGTTCATTTGGCTTTAGTATCCATGTCCAGTGGGCACACACCATTGATCAAGAAATATATGATAGGTCCATACCATGGTTGTGAGGCTAACTCAATTTCGTTAACCAGTTCTTTGAAAGCAATCAAGTCATCTACTTGAGGTGATTCAACTATGACCGAGGGATGGGATCGGGTTAGCAATCCAGCCAGCCTTGTCCCCCTAATGGTTTTTGTTGGCTTAATTCCAAGTCATACTCTTGCATGCGCATGATCCATTTGGACCACTTACTATGCAATCCGGTTTGATTCAAAGCAGTGACTAAGAGTGAGGTAGGCACAAAAACCTGAACTTTATGGCCTTGGATGTAATGTCGAACTTGTTCCAATGATTTATACAAGGAATAACCATGTTTCTCCAGTAGAGAATAATTCATTTGGTGGGGTTTCAAATTTTGGCTCACGAAGGCGATTGGCCTAAGATTTTTCTCATGATCCTTTTGCAACAAGATTGAAAAAATTGTCTCCTCTGATGAATTAGTGTACATGACAAAGTCTTTAGAGGGATTGGGACTGACTAACGGAGGGGCAAAAGCAATGGCTTGATTAATGGATTCAAAATCAGGAATGAAGCGTCTCAGGAAATTTATCTTTCCAAAGAAAGATTGCATTTCCTTTTTATTGGTAGGTAAGGGCATCTTTTTTATTTCTACCACTCTCCCAGGATCAACTTTTACACCTTCTTGAGAGATGATGTGACCCAAAAGTTTTCCCTCCGTAACACCGAAAATGGTCTTCTTAGGATTTAAAGATATGCCAAACCTATGACATCTAAGGAGAACCTGCCTAAGGTGATCAAAATGACTACTCTGTTCTTTGGAAAAGACTGTGAGGTCGTCGAAGTAAACAACAATGACCTTACCCAATAATCCTCTAAAATAAATGGTCATGGCACGTTGAAAGGTGTTCCTAGCATTAATCAATCCAAAAGGCATCTTGTTATATCAATATGTGCCCCAACGAGTGGTGAAGGTGGTTTTATGACTATCAGAAGGATTGAGGGCTATCTGATTGTAACCTGAGAAACCATCTAAAAGGTACATCATTTGAGACCCAAAGACTTGTTGGAGAATCTCTTCCATAGGTGGGACGGGGTAGTTGTCTTTTAGGGACACTCTATTCAAATGTCGAAAGTCGACACACAAACGAATATTGCCAATTTTCTTCCTAACGGGAACCAAATTAGATACCCATTGTGAGTAATGGACATGGTAAATGGCCCCGGATGCTTCCATCTTGTCTAATTCAGCTTCAATTGTTTGTTCCAAAGAAGGGTTGTTTTTTCTCTGTCTTTATCTGTAAGGTTTCGAATCAGGGATTATGGGTATGGCATGGACTATCTCCTACATATCGAAAACCTTGAGGTCTTGATAGGACCAAGCAAAAACATCCTTGAACTCTGTCAAGAGTTCCTTGAATCGAGTGACCTCAGAAGGGGAACACTATGCACCTATATAGACCAGTTTTGGATCTTTCTCAGTTCCCAGGTTAATAGGTATAGCTTCTCGCACTTTCCTAATAGATTTGTTACCAATACTAGGCACAGAAGTAGTGGCATCATTGGAATCAAACATGGATTCCAATGCTAACAAACCAGGGGGGATCTTTTTTGTCTTTAATTGGATTATGTTCCCTATTTCCTCTTCCAAATCATGGTTGATATGTAAATATTTGAACTCCTCCTTGTTTTGGAGGAATCTACAGATTTGTTCATCAGTATCAAAAACTTGCCAAGAATCGACATTAACAGGTAACGCAGGTCTATGTAAAATCTAGACTTGTATATATTCAATAGACCTTACGAAATCTGAGGTGAAACAAGAACCAGCCAAGGCCAAAGTATCAGCTACGTGGTTTGCGGCCCTAGGCACGGCTTGAATGTTGAAAGATAAGAACTTCTCAATAATTTCCTTAGCCCTTCGGTGGTATTGTTTGAGGCGTGGGTTGTGAAATTCATATTTACCTCTAATTTGATTCACAATCAATTCAAAATCCCCACTCACCAATAAATGGCGTATTCCTAAGCCTAAGGCCTTTTGGAGGCCTTGAACTAAGGCTTCATATTCAACCATATTATTAGTGTTAGGGAATTCTAACCGAAAAGAGAAAGGGATTGTGTTTCCCTTGGAATCACACAAAAGGACCCCAACCCCAGATCCATTCTTGGATTTAGCACCGTCAAAATCCATACTCCACACCATTTCTTCCAACTCAGAAGGAGGGACATGTGCATCTTCCTCATATAACACTGTAAATGTACCCATACCTGTTTGTATTATAGGAAGCAGGTACAACCTGCTCTCGGTACTTTGGTTCCCTCCTAATGACTACTTCAACACCCTTATGAGGAAAGGTGAAGTGTGTCCCCTCCATGAAGTAACGACCCTTTTTTACTTTGGTGGACCACTCCCTCCCTAAAATCATGCCATATGCTTCAGGTATATCTGCTATGATGACGTTTATGAGCATGCTCACCTCTAGAGCTTGGTCGTAAGCAATGGATAAGTCTTTAATGTAACCGATGGTTTCTACAGTCCTAGAATCCAAAGCTAACAGGTCTTTACATGGGCCTGTGCATTCAAGACCTAGTCTTCTCATGACTTGCAGAGGCATGACATTGTGCCTCGCTCCTGTGTTAGCGACACAGTTATGGAGAACAAAATCAAAAATCAAAACTGAGATATAGAAAGGAGGAACGCAAGGGTCTAAATCAATGACATCATATGCTTCCCTAGGTTGAGAAGTGGACTCTTTGGAAAGAGGAAGTCTCAGTTCTGTTCGTGGAGTAAGGGGTGATTGTAGAACACGTGAAAGATTTTCCAACTGAGCAGGTGTTCTAAGAGCATCTAATAATGTCATGTGAGCGGGAACCTTTGCTAGATCTTCAACGACGGTGTAAGGCATCTGTGTTAGGAAACAGGGCGGTGGATTATTAGGCAAGTTTACCTTGTTTGGGGTCCAGGGAACCCTGTTCCTTGTAGGGGAAGGTAATCTACCATTCGCGGGAAGTTTTCCCTTTTCAATGTCCTTGGGGTTGCTTTTGGTCTCGTCCACCCCTTGCAAAGTGGTTTTAGGGGTCTAACTCCTAGTTTCTACAGCAAAGCTTCCGAAAGAAAGAAGATCGTCATCACAGGGGATAGAGTCTTCCATGTTAACTTGGTCATTTTGGGAAGTGGAAGCAAGTTTGTTTTTTACTAGAGGTAGAGGTGCTTTTCCATTTTTAGACAATTCCACGTGACGCGTATACGCGTAAAAATACTTAGGGTCATGGAAGTCTTGGAAAAAGTGACACCAATCCATTTCAGCAGCATGTTTCGTAGGAGGAGGAGTAGGAGGGAAAGGAGGTCTTGGCCTCGGAAAAGCAGAAAACTGCATGGCATTCACCTTTCGATTAAGAGAAAGAATTTGGTTGTTCATGTTCATTAACAACTTGAGTGTTTCCGAACTTTCCCTTTCTTCAATACTTGAAGTTTGAACATGTGGAGGTTCATACCGAGGACCCTCATTTCAAGGTACATCATTCCTAGGTCTCCCGTTAAAACGGGGCTGCGCTAAAGGTGAGGGAATCATACTGGATTCCTCCATGTTTCTTTCAATTTCCAGGGCGTTAGTCTTGGCCGCATCTAAAGTTTGTGTTGATTTATCTTTTAATATATATTTTACATTTGGATTCATAGCGGTCATATAATAATGGAACAAATTGTTCCCAGATGGTTGGGAAGTGGTTGGGATCCGATTCAAGGTCAAGGTAAAGCATTGATTAAAATTTTGTATTTGCTCACCCTCATGGATGGAGATGGTTGTGAAATCCTTGAGCAGGGAAGCCACATCATCCGCCCCTTGGAAATGTTTCTTGAATTCTTGGATCATAGTGTCCCAATCTGGGATATTATCATTAGGAAGCAATCGATACCATCTCGTTGCTTCACCCTCGAAGGTTCTCACAAAAAGTTTAATGATGACATCGGGAATTGTTATGTCCATAAGCGCTAATGCATCATAGAAGTTTTGTATATGTTCTTCAGCACTCAAAGTACTAGTGCCACTAAACTTGGGAAGCCTATTTGGGGCATCCGCAGGTATGTCATGAAGAGGTCTAGCCAACCTCAAATGAGTGTCGGGTTGCCATGGCATTGCCATCGGGACAACTATGGGGTGAACAACAACAGTTGTTGAAATGATGGGAGAAACAACCTGAGGATTAGTAATTGTTGTTGTATTAACTAAAGTTTTCTTTAGTAAAGGGCTTTGAATAGGAGAAGAGGAAGAGGGTGACTTAGTTCACACTACATAGGTAACAAGTTTCCCTGGTTTCCCAAGTGTATGTGTCTCACTACTTGTTTTCTTTCGCAAACATTGACTTCTTGTAACCCTGGGGGACACTGTTTCCCTAGTCTTAGGATACTTCCGCCCTGCCATCTTGCAAGGGGCCAAGTAAGTACTTTGAGTACAAGGGGTGTATCACCGACAATCCTACTCTTTCTAACACAATGTAAAATAACCCAACTAAAAACGAAGCTTTGTTTTTTTTTTGTTTTTTTTTTTTGTTCTTCTCAAAGTGGAAGGTAAGGTATGACAGACTTATAACTTCTCATGTGAGCTCGAACGAGTGAAAATGAAGACCGACAAGGTAAAAGGAAAGGAAAACTCAAAGGTATTTATAACTCCTAGGTGCAATGGAAATTGCAAGGGAACTAAACTATAACGAGTACCAAAGAAAATTCCAAAGGGTCACTGAAAGATATTGCCAAAAGTTTGTCAACAAGTAGGAAAAGGACCACAAAGAATTTGGGTCCAATGTTTTGGTACAATCTTGGGATACAAGAAAATCTAAAGAGGTTTGCAAGTTCCCCAGTATGGTCGCCAGAAAAAAGGCGAGTGTTATAAGCAAAATCTGTCCGTAGGGATAGATCCGACCTATCTGGCTGTGAAGCCGGTTACAGCCTCTTTGATAGCTCAGCACAAGGCAGAGACTACCCGCACCTCAAGTGGTGCTTCACCTGAGGCGGTAAAGAAGGGGAAAAACAGAGGTGAAAGACTTGCAAGAAGTCGCTCTCAGGACCACCCACCCTGGGTGTTATCCTTCCTTAGCTTCCTGGATGGCCAAACTGGCCTGGGGGGTGAAAATTATGGACAATGGGATGAAAATGAGCTCGTTGATTTTTAGGACAGTGAACTAAATAAAGCAGACAATGAATTGTTCACTTCCTTAAAGCGTTGGAAACTATCCCAAAATGGGTCACCGAGGTAAACCGGTGTCCTGGGTAATCAACCAATGAAAGCCTTGAGTAAAAGGGTGTGAAACAAGGGTGAAAAGGGGGCTTAAAAGCTACATCCAAGTACTTTTAAATGGCTGTAAATTGCGAACAGCAAGCTGTTCGAAGTTTTCAAGACAGGGAAACAAGCCCAGAATGGCTTAATACCCCCCGGGGTGACTCGGGAAGTGATCCTGAAAGGTTGTTAAATCAAAAGTGGGCTATAAAAGTGGATGAACAGCCTTGTAACAAGATGTTACAGCTATGATATAAGGGAAAGTATTCACAACTTCAATTTTGGTTCATGAGTGAAAAGGTGGACTAATGAAAGGTTGACTTTAAAAGTATTTTATTGGTCAATTTTTGTTTTTAACACGTGCCTTGGCCACCACACTATTTTGAAGGTTATATTGATCAGGCAAACACATCCCGAAATTGTGCCAACCAGTATAAGAAGAGTAGTCCTAGCAGACCATGGTGGTTAGGTTGAAGAGTGCCCCATGCAGTTCAGAGAAGCAGGGATTAGCCACTTCTCGTCACTAGCGCTTTCGGGCTCTTAAAGCTGCTTGGATGGAAGAAGGATACCTATGAAAAGGAAGAGGCTTAGGACCCCCCTAAAGAGGGTTTTTGCTGAGTTTACCCAGGCAGAGTAGTATTCCAACCGAGCTAAGCTAATCAACTGTTGGTTGTCGAGCCTGATTATCTTCCTGATTCAGAGGTCCTTGTTTTTAGCCGTGTTTATACCCCATGAAGTATTTACACCCCAGAAGTATGTACACTCTTCCACGCAGGGGAGTGCAGAGGGGGGGTACCCCCTCTGCGGGGTCTGGGGGCAAGCGGGCCCCCAGCGGGGGTTCGGGGGCCGCGTCCCCCGATGAGGGTTCGGGGGCGAAGCCCCGAAAGCAAAATTTGCCTTGTAAAAGTATATTGTAATTTCATTGTAAATCTGGACCGTTCATTATAAGGTCGCAGATCTAACAGTAGAGATTATGTTAGGGTTTTTTGCCCTAGAAGGCAACCCTCTTTTATGAGGGAAATGTATTACGGCTATGGATGGTGGTGAATATTGTATTTTGAGAGAGGAGACTGTGAGAGAAAGAAGAGGAAGTTACAACGGGTTTTGATGTAGGTTGTATCCCTTCATTTGTTGGATAATAATAAAGGAAGGACCTGGCAATTTCTCTGGTGGACGTAGCCCACACTGGGTGAACCACGTA
>ML789921.1:0-27097 GCA_009831015.1 Picea engelmannii | reverse complement strand
TGAGGACACCAGTCCTCCCTAGCACCTCCCAACCACCCTGAATTATAAATTCTTTGTTACTAAAACTTATTACAGCGATATAAAATTATTCAATGGCTTACCAGCCCTGTCATTGTTCTGTTACACTGCTCTGCCCTGTCTGCGTCAGTGTCTTCTGCACACCTCTAGCACTTTCTATTCTTCTGCCTTTTATGCTCTATGCGCCATATCCTTTCAATGCACCATCCCTCAACTGTGCATTTCTGCTCCTGCGTTCTGCCTCCTTGTACACCCTTGAATTCTCTTACACAACGACAACCCTTATCTCTTCTTTGTTTAGCATTCTTATAGTCTTTGTTGTCTTTGTGCATGCAATATTCGCAATGCCTCTACATGCTCACTCCGCGCCAAATTCCTCCATAACTTTAGTGCTCTATATGATCATCATCGTGACTCTTCAGCTTCTCTAGTCGTTTACCACTCGTTCAGCATCACTGTATGTTATACTGAGATTCCTCAGCCTCTCTGGCAGTTTGAGACCCTTCATTTTCTCTGTGACAGTCGAGCTCACCTTCTCTGTTCCAGTTACAGGCCTCAATGCTCATCTAGCTGTCAATCGCCTCCACGAACATCTTCATCCCTCTTGAATATTCCCAGGGACTCTTCACCTCCTCTGTCAATCATCCCGAAGTGTCTTCGAGTCCTCTAGCATAAACCATCAGTGGTTTCTGGCAGTTACACTGTGTCGTGCTATAGTAGCCCTCCGATCTTGTTCAAATTCACCTGCACCGTTGGATTGATTCCATGGGATCTTGCATTCATTTCGGCATTTTGGCATTCGGAAATTCGGCATTCGTGTGACCATGTGTCTCGACATTCCCAGTCGCGATCCCCAAAAAGGAGCTTGGTTTCTCTAGCTCTTTCCCCCATCTCTCGCTGATGTGACCAAGGTTTGTGACCACAGCCTTATGCATCAGGCGCTTTCGCGATTTCGCATTTCGTGAATCTGGAGATGAGGCATCTCGACTCTCCAAGTCGCGATCCCCGAAACCCCGAAATGGCATGGGATCAACAGTCTCGATCAACAGTTGATCTGACGGCTCAGATCATTTCGCGATTTCGCATTTCGCGATTTCGACATTCTTGATGTTCAGTGTTCTTGTCACTTCAAAGTCCCTATCCGTGAAACTCCGAAATGGAGTTGGATCAACGGTCCAGATCACACCTTGATCTGACGGCTCAGATTAAGTCATGATTTCGCATATCACGATTTCGAGATTCCTGTGGTTAATATTCTTTGACATCTCCAACTCTCGATCCGCGAAACTCCAAAATGGACTGGGATCAACGGTCCAGATCAAACCTTGATCTGACGGCTCAGATTAAGTCGTGAGTTTTCATATTGCGATTTCGAGATTCTCGTGGTTAATATTCTTTGACATCTCCAACTCTCGATCCCCGAAACTCCGAAGTGATGTAAACCTGCTGACATCACACGTGGATTGACACGTGTCGAATAACTGTCACGTGTCACTATGATTCGTGACTTACATGTGCCTGAAATGTTGAATCAACTTGACACTTGTCATTGCCTGGTTGTGCCACGTGTTCTTAGCTGACGTGGTTTGCTGACATGTCTTGTTTCGGGATTTTGCATTTCAGCACTTCGGGACTCCTAATGTTGAGAGTCTATGACTTCTCCATCTCCCGATTTCTGAAACTCCGAAATGGAGTTTACTTCGGGGTTTTGCATTTCGCGAATTCAGCAGGTTAGGGAACCTCGTTCCTTTGACTTTCCAGTCAGTGAAACAACGATCTTTCGCCACGTGTCCTACTCGAAGATGGACGGTCTTTAGCACTTTAAAGAACGTGCAGGCTCTCCTGGATCCAACGGTGGTCGGACCCTGCGCTCGGATCTAATGCCTGAGATCTATCCTCCATATCTGCGCGCTCCTCTTGTCTACATTGAGATCTGACAGCCATCGGGAATTCTGAATTGTTGATCCAACGATCACGGTTGCTGCTCTTCCCCGATTATCACTGTGCTGCTGATCATCGTTGTTGTACTTAAGCCATCATCGTTGTTGTACTTGCCATCAATGAAAAGCATACACTTCCTGTAAAACATGCCAACAACCCAATCTTGCAAAAGCTACCAAATCACCATACGATATCCAATTGAGGCAAATGAGGTACCGTTAGAAAGGTATCGACGAGTACTTCGGCAAGATGACAATAGATCTTTGTGTTGGGGTCATTGATGACTGTATTAGCTATTATGAAACCATGCCACGCGAGCTGGTGGCCCCCTTTTTTCCTAAAATTATTGACCAAATTATGACAGCTCTAACAGGGCCATCCAAGGTCGGAATGAGGCAAATGAGACGTTGTTAGAAAGGTGCCTGAGTTTATTACAGCGTGGCATCGGTGAATATCTTATTTATAACTCTTTACCCATCAATTTTAAATCATGAAGCACTGCAACCAATTTGGTGTCCAGAAGTGGTCATGAACTTGTGAAAGCTCGTTCTTACCAACTGGGGGTCGAAACCAAGCACGGGATATACCGTTGGAAAGGTCTCACACTGCCCTACACCATGTATAGGTTTGATTTTCCCTTTGATACCGTAATCTGAACAGAATCAGACCAGGAAGTCACAGCTATTGGTTTTGGTCGTTCGAGTGACGTTGACTTTGCGTCCCTCGTATGGGGTCATGCTAACTCGGAATTAAGCTCATGATAGCCCGTTGAAAATCTTGTCCTGACTCCTACCACATGGAAGTGTTGTATTCCCTGAATCGAACAACCTTGACATGAGGAATAAATGTCATGGGAAGGCCCACAACTCCTTGAAGGTAACCAACTGGTACTCTTTCAAGGGCATAGGCCATAGTAACTATGACCCCCGCCACTATCTTTGACTGGAACCATAGCACCAAGGGGCGTTTATGAAGAAGTAACTGTGTAAAACACCATGTTGAGCCCAGAGCATCTTTTTGGGTCAACAGTCACCAGGGATGATTTTAAGGATGGAAAGTTGTTTTAAAATGAAGAAACCTTGGCGAATCTTACCAATCCTTCATATGCCAACTATAAATGTTTGGCAATAATTTTGTAAAAATATTCAAATTTATAAGGATTTTATATTGTTTTTATAAATTTTTGGTGATTTTTAAGGTAAAATAATTTTATCCTATAGAATATGGGCTAATCATTTTTAAAATAGCGAATCTCATTTTTGAAAACACCATGGAAAATTAGCTCATGAGCGAAATTTAGCCCCTAAAATCATCCATGTTGGTCACAGTATATTGAATAGTGAGTGATAATGATATGATTTGATGATTTCGATGATGTTACTTATGAGTTTGATTGATGTTGATACCTTTGATAATTTGATGTCGATGTAGTTATGTTCTTGATGATATTGATTATCTTGATGATTTGATGTCATTCTTAATTATCTCATGTCAATGCTTTTTATGATTTGATATTATTGATGGTATTGATGTTATTGGAGGGGACACTATCATCTATGATCAAAACATTTTCTTATTTTCTATATATGCTTTATATGTTTCTTATTTTCTATAGGGGACAGTATCATCTATCATTATAATTGTGCACAGAGGCTGCCCAATATGGAGAAAATGTTGTCATGTACATTATAATTATAATTATATATATATATATATAAACAAATTAAAAAAAAATACAAATGGGTTTTGAAGTAAAAAAAATATAACTTAACTTTAGAGTAAATGGTATATATTAAAACTAATTAAATCAATGATTTATGAAGAAAAGTAATTGAATCAATAATTTATTTAAAACAATTAAAATTATTTTTATTTGACTATATAATTAAATATAATTTTAATTGTAAAATCAAAATGTATATCATAGATTAAGTAAACAATATATTATAATATATTATAAGTTATAACTCAGCCTCAATCCATTTTAACCATTTTTCATTTTTCTCAAGTTTTGCATTTTAAGAAAAATTTGTAACTCCAAAATTTTGATCCCTCTATATTTAATAAATCAGAAAATAAAATGAATCTAATATATAACAAATCATATCATAGTAAATTACAATCAATCACATATAAACAAATGTAAAATGTAAAAAAAAAAAATATATATATATATATATATATATATATATATAACAATTTGCGAAAAGAACCACATTATGCAGCGAGAATAGCTCCCTTGAATTAGGGCCCCCAAAAAAAGAGAAAAACTGCCTGAACTAGGGCAAAAAAATGCTTCTCGATGTAAGGGTTATTTGGCCCATTCCATGTGATCTATCGATGGATGAAGATGGTCGAGGGATATTCTTGGGTCGTCCACCTCACGGCGCTTGGCCTCCTTTGTGCTGTCGCGGTTGGAGGCATTGTTTCCTTCCTTGATTCGGGATTCCCTATTAGCTACATCACAGTCTACAGGTAAGCCCCCGGCTCTTCTATGGAAATTTCTATCTTTTCGATTGTGTGCTTGCATGGATTCCTTTTTTCCTTCGTTGCTGGGTGACTATAAGAAGGGAAGGGCACTCATGGGACCGATTATTCCATTCACAGACGGCCTGGTGCAAAATTATTCTTGTCTACGGATGCTAACCACAGGGCCTCTTTTTAGGCCTACTACTTTCGAGGACGATTACGCTGTGGGTGATGGATTTCTCTCTGCGGCGTTGCCTTGGCAGATGGTTTTTGGTCTTCCTGGGTTCCAGGCATTCTTGGCAGATGGTTTTTGTTCTTCCTGTGTTCCAGGCATATTTGAGTTCTGTCAGATTTAATGATTAAGGGGCTTCAGACCAAGGCTTCGTAATTTAAAACTGTGGTATGTTTGACAGGCGTGGAATTTAAAGGGTAATTGTCCGTCACGTGTGAATTTGTCCGTTAAATTGTCAAATATAGTTAAAAAATTATCCTACTCGTGTAGATTTTTTTTTGTTGAAACTGTTAAAACAGGGCACTAGAGTTGTGAAAAACATAATTTTATTTTTGTTGAAACCGTTAAAACAGGGCACTAGGGTTGTGAAAAACATAATTTTAAACTTGCCAGCTAATAATATACACTGTTAAAACTGGGCACTGGAGTCCTGAAAAATAGATTTTTAAACTGGTCAGTAAAAATTATACACTGTAAATAATATATACTCTGCACCAGAGCAATAAATGTGGTGACAGAGAAATAATTGTAGTGTAAGTTGGAATATATACGATTGGATGCAAAAGATTAGTGTAAATTTCAGTCTATACAGCATTTATTAACATTGTGTAACATATATTGTTTGCCATGGAATGTGTTTCTCTAGATTTAGGTGTATCAGGTGTTTTTTTACTAGTGTAAATAGGGTATATTTTTGTTTTATTTTTAATATTGGTCAGAAATTCATATATTGTTGAATCTGTATATTTAATGATTAAATTGATATAATATTTTTAACAAAAAAAATAAAAACATATAACAATTAAACAAAGCTATTTTATTTTATTTTTTTAAGAATATACATATTATTTACTCTACTTACTCTCTTACTCTGATAATTATATTAATTGCAGTATATACAGAGTGTTTTTATGCTAGGTTTGACCACCTTTTTACTGTAACATGAAAAACACTTTCATGAGTTAGGAATCTCCTTGTAGAATTTCGTGCAACGCTCATTCTTAATGCATTTGTTGGCTTTTCTGGAATAGGTTTAGCTTTGAAGAAATATATCCCAAAATGTGTTAATTTCCATCGTTTGGGCACAATGTTCTTGTTTTGCTTGAGCATCCAAAGCAATCTCAAAAAAGATAGATTTATATAACGTTGAAACATTATTCAATTTAACATTATATAAAATTTTATTCAAAATAATATATAAACTCTTATTCAATGTAAACAAAAGAAAATAATAGACATTGCAAGAGGAAAGCATGGTTTTACTGTTCTTATGTTCGTATTAATTGCTTGAAGGAAAGGAGAGATTTGGGTTATGGTTTGTCTATGTTTCAAGGTTTGGGAATGGGTGTTTTGTTTTTTTACTACATTTCAAGGTTGGGGACTGGGTATTTTGTTTTTTACTACTTTCTTGCTTTATTAAATAATTTATGGATTTTTTAATATAATCTATGGATTTTTTAATATAGTAAAGTAAAGATTTGATTCTACAACTATATTAATTAATTCATTAATTCATGGATATTAGTGTTGGATTAAAATTAAGAAATATGATAAATCTTTTTATATTATATTAAATTTAAATTTAGTTATTGTAATTAATGTTGAAAAATAAATAAATAAAAATTAACATTCATATTTTATTACTAAATCAAATAGATCTAACTAATTTATACATACAATAATGATAAATGTTGAAGATGTGTAAAGTGAACATTAAATAGGTTCCCCTAGGGTTTCCGCAGTAATCGTGTCGGAGGTATGCAGGCCCCTAGGGTTTAAACGATGGATATGAACTGTGGAACCTACCTCTCTGCCTACCTTGACCAGTCCTGACAATGCCTCATCACCCTTCTTCCCCCTCTACGTCTGCACTTATAGATGGTCGTTTCTTACAGTGCTTCCTTCGTGGCAAGTTTTTAGGGTAGATGGCTATCAATCTCGATATGTCATGGGCTGACGAGGACAAGCTGTGGGCCAAGGATGGCCTTTTCCTTGTCGACGAGGCCTATAAACTTTTGTACGATTTTCAGCGTCAGTTGTTGACTCCACAGATCCCATTGACTTCGTCTGCAGTGGAAGCTACCTCCCTTTCACATCATACATCTGCGGCTGTCAGCACTTTTACTCCAGCCTTAATTTCCCTGCCTAAAGTTCAACATGTGCCTTCATTATCCCCTAGATCTCGACCACCTGGCGCCCATCATGTGCCTGTCACGAGCCCTCCTACGCTCCTTCCCCTTAGTGCCTCCACCGGTGTGGTAAACTCCATTCTTCCTCCCACTCGGGACCATCTTCCCTTCATTGGTTCCTCTCTGCAGTCTTTTGCTCCCCAGGCCTCTCGCCCTCTCAGTAACAGTGTTGGCCACAACCGCTCCACTGGTGATTCTGCTCGTTTAAACCGAAAAAAAAAATGTTGGAAGACCCGTGAAGATAAACCATATTGCTTTGGACAGAGTGTTAGGCCTCACGGAGAAAGCTCTTGTTGGGAAGTTTTTTTACGCTAGGATGAGTATGCACCAATTAATCGAGTGGATGCTTTCCTACTAGAAACACATTCTTGGATACTGCCCCAGGTTCAGTCTTCTTGCTAATCATTGGTTGGTGTTCCACTTTCTCTCTGAAAGTGACCTTCTGTGCATTCTGGGTTTGCCTTGGATTTTTGGGAAAGGAATCCTAATGTTGAAAGATGGTGCCCGGGGTTCAATCCCCATCTAGAAAATTTCAGGGAAAGAAGCTTCTGGATGCTCCTGGCAGAGTTTCCTCTGGAATATTGTTCCATACGGGTTTTTGAAGCAATTGCCAACTCAGTCGGTAAGTTTATGTTTTTTGATGAACTAGATCTTCGAAAGCATAATAAGAGGACAGTTTGGCTACTAGTTGATCTGGACCCGGACAGAGGCCTTTCGGATATGATTGACATCACCATTGGAGATGACCACTTCCTGTAAATGGTCAACTTTTGGAATGAGCCTTTCTGTTTCCATGTCTGTTGGCAAACGGGACATCTAAAGACAAGTTGTTTGTCTTCCATGGATTGCCCTCAGTGTTCCAGCCCCTCGGCGATTGTTTATGCTTCTTCTAGAGTTTTAGAAGAGGGGCCTATCGACAACAACTCCTTTTTAGGTAAGATGCGCCTTTTCTTTCCATCCTTTTTCATTAAGCTCTCCTCGGTTGAATTAGATTACCTAAAGAGTAATGAAAGGTGGGTACATGATATTTTTGGTGAATTGTGGGGATTTCTCATGAAAAATCTTGAGAAAACGGAAGACTTTTGTGCTCTACGACCCTCGGGAAGTGACTATCTCATTCCTGATGATTTACAGAATTCCCCCCTCCTGATGTCCCCCTGAACGTTGTGTCGCTCTCTGTTTCAGAGCCTGTTTGGAACCCTACTAGTGGTTCTCGTCCTTTAATGGCTTTCCCTACTTCGAGTGATCCCCTACCTAAGATGACTTCCCTAAGATCCTTAATCCCTCATGACCTTATTGTCTTTACACCCTCGCATTTTCCTAAGTCTGTTGATTCACTGGACCCCAAACCGTTACATGTCTCTAACTTTTCCACCCTTCTCCCCTCTGCTACCCTTCGTTCGAATGTCATTATTCGGAAAAAAACAAAAACAAAGCACGACTCCCTAAGATTCCACCAGGTGCAACAGAGGGAAGTCTAGCCTCTTTTATTGATCTTGATTTACTTCCTTCGGAATACCCTTCGCCCTCCAACCTTCCTGCAAGCCAGCCAACCCAGGTGTCTTTATGATCATTATGTCTCTTAATATCCGTGGTTTTGGAGGACCCCAAAAAATTGCCTCCCTTAAAGCTCTATTTTCTCAAATTAACCCTGACATCATCTTTATCCAAGAAACCTTAGTAAGCAGATAAAAAACAAACAAGCTTTTCCTACAATGTGTCCCCTCCTGGAATATTGTGGCTCTGGACCCTTGTGGACATTCTGGGGGTTTGTTGAGTGGATGGAACCCAACCTTCGCTGATATTTCTTCAATTGACACTTGTGCAGGTATCTATCTGGAAAGAAGGATTAAACAGTTAGAGGACTTGGTTAAAATGTTGAATTGCTATGCTCCCTACAAGGATAGGGAATTATTTTGGAACACTCTTCTACAATATGGTCTATTACATGAAGAAGGCATTATAGTTGGCGGAGATCTAAATTTCACTCTTTCAACGAGAGAGGTATGGGGGGCTACTTCCATATTAGATCCACTCTCAAATTTCTTCACAAGCCTCATTCAAACATCTGGATTGGTTGATGTCCAACCCTCTAAAATTACACCCACTTGGCGGAACGACATCGATGGGGAAGATGGTGTAACGAAGAGGTTAGACCGTTTCCTACTTGATGACACATTACTCAACCACAATTGCAAGGTAAGATCTTGGGTAATCAATTCTATTATTTCGGATCATAATCTAATCTGTCTCCAACTGGACTCCTATGCTCAGAAATCTTCGCCTCCATTCAAATTCAATTCAACATTGGTAAATGATCAAGACTTTGCTTTACTCATCAAGCAATCATGGAATTATATGAGTCAATGGATAGACTCCTCAACTATCCAATTATTGTGCTCAAAATTACAGAACTTGAAAATAACAGTGATTCGTTGGCAGCGAGATAAGAAAGTTCGGTTACAATCGGAACTACCACAAATTGAATCCAAGATGACTGAAATCTTCGACAAGTGTTTGACTCAGATCTTTGAGCAAGATGACTTGGACACTCAAAATTCTGAAGCATCAAAAAGAAAAGATTCTGGCTATAGAAGAAAATACTTGGCGTCTCAAAAGCAAAGCCATATGGCTAAACAGTGGAGATAATAACACTAAATTTTTCCATAAATACGCCAATATGAGGACACGGAACACAATTTGGGATATTGAAGATGAGTCAGGTGTCCTCCACACATTAGATTTTGAAATAAAAAAGATTGCTTTGGAACATTTCAAATCTCAATTCAGGGCCATCGAGGTTGAGGATACACGATGCCATCTTAAAGTAATTGAACAACTACCAAATTTTTTTAGCACATCTGATTGTGAAGAGATCGGTAATGGTGTTTCAATTGAAGAAGTAGTTAGAGAAACAGTTTTCAAGATGCCCAAAGGCAAAAGTCCAGGCCCCGATGGCTGGACTCAAGAACTTTTTCAATCTTTTTTTGAGATTTTGGGGAAGGATCTTCACTTGGTTGTCAAAGAATCCAGAGTGTCTGGGTTTATTCCAGTCTCACTTAATGCCACCTTCTACGCACTAATTCTCAAAGTTAATAAGCCAAGGTTTTTTCATGACTTCAGGCCAATCACACTTTGTAATTTTGTATACAAAGTTATTTCGAAGATTATTGCTACAAGAATTAAATCAAAGTTATCAGTCTGTATTTCACATGAACAGTTTGGCTTCTTAAAGGACCGTTTAATTTTTTATGTTATTGGCATAGCACAAGAATGCTTACATTAAACCGAGACAAAGAAACTTAACTCTATTATTCTCAAGCTAGATTTTAAAAAAGCTTATGATAAGGTAAGTTGGAATTTTCTCAGATTGTTGTTAAATCAGATTGGATTAAGTTGGGAGATCTCCCAGTGGATCATGGCTTGCATTTCCACAGTTAATATGGCAGAATTAATAAACGACTCCCTAACAGATTTCTTCAGAAGTCACGTGGTCTCCGACAGGGCTGTCCCCTCTCTTCGCTATTGTTTCTTCTCGTTGTAGAATGTCTTAGTAGACTTTTGAGGAAAGTTGTTGTAGAAGGTTCATTTCATGGACTCAAAGTTGCCTCCTCCAACTTTGTGACACATCTACTATTCATAGATGATGTCTTAATCCTAGGGGGCGGGGAATATAAAGACTGGTTGGAATTTAAATCAATTCTAACAATGTTTTGTACAGCATCAGGTATGGAGGTTAATTGTCACAAATCAGTTTTTTTAGCACTGAACATTGACTCCAACCTTAAACAAAGATTATTTTATGCATTAAGCATTATGTTCATTAACCTGGAGGAAGGTATGAAATATTTAGGTTTTGTTTAAAACCTAATGGATACATAATAGTGGATTGGAATTGATTGATTGAGAAGGTTGATAAAAGGATAAACAATTGGACATCACGATGGCTCTCTCTAGGTGGAAGACTGGTTTTAGTGAAAGTTGTTCTCCAAAGTATACATGTGTATTGGTTCAGTTTAGCGAAGGTTCCTACCTCTATTATTCACAAAATCCAACAACTTATGGCAAATTTATTATGGTGAGGAGCGAATAAAAAAACAGGATATCATTTATCCAAGTGGCAAACCATTGCATCTCCCAAAGAATTAGGTGGATGGGGTATAAGGAATATTTATTGGTTTGTCAAATATTTAGTTGCTAAATCATGTTGGAGGGGGATTTTTGGTAATAGTCTTAGGAGTCGAATTCTTAAAGGAAAATATATAAAAGGAGTCGACTTGACTTCTTGGATAAGAAAAGGTAACTACCCAAATGCCTCTAATTTTTGGAAAAAATTCATGAGCTCATTTCACATCACTAAGCAATGGTTAGCCTGGCAAATAGGGAACAGAAAACATGTAATTCTCAAGAAGGATCCCTTCATTGGAGATAATTCTTCTGTTAAGCTATCTAAAACTCTAATCCAGTTCCTCAATAATAAGGGTATCTATTCCATTTCACAAGAAGTTGATCCAAACACACTCAACAATTATCAGTATTGGTTAAATACCAATCAACTTAGTTTATCTGGAGAACTGTCAATTTAATGGAACAACTACATTGCAGTATTAAAAAGCAGCGGAATTTCACTTAATCAATCAAATGATAAAGTTGTGTGGTCATGGAATAGGGCAGTTGGATCAGTTTTTGTTGATTTAGCATATCATTGCTTTGTTATTAATTCACATAATGGTGATTATAAATGGTGGTATAAATCTATCTGGAAAGTTAATATACCAAGAAAAATTATATGTTTCATGTGGTTATGCTTAAAAGACAGTATCCTCACTGGAGCAAATTATAAGAAAAGGGAAGGAATTGGATCTGTTGTTTGCAGTTTATGTCTTCAAGATGATGAGACAACAAAACATCTGCTAATACATTGTGAAGCCACACAAAACATATGGAAAGAAATTTTAAAATCCCTTAATTTCTCAGATGTATGGATGCAGACTACACTAGAAAGAAACTTATTACATTAGTTTACAAAATATCCAAGATTGAGATTTATACCCTTTCTGGTTAGTTGGAGAATATGGAAGTACATGAACAAAATTCTATTTGAAAATTGGCAAAGAGAGGATGCTAAAACTATCTCCAGAATTCTACTTGATATTAAAGAATTTAAATGCACGAGTGAAGTGGACAAAGTGGATTATATGCTAAACCCAGTTTTCTTTGATGAGAAACCAATAGTTCTTTTTTATGGTGCAGTTGTGAATGGCAACTGTGGTGCTGGAATTTACATTAAAATAAGTGCACATCATGTTTATAAAGCTTATTTTGCAGAAGGAAAGGGTAATAACATGAAGGCTGAAATTATGGGACTTTGGGGACTTCTTCTCTTTGCACATAAACTATCCATTAGAAATTTTATGGCAGTTGGTGACTCAAAACTCACTATTGACTGGATTAATGATTGCTCAAATTTGAACCTGATGTATCTACTCAGCTGGAAAGATCAAATTAAAAGTTTAAAGGCGAGGTTTGAAGGAATTCAATTCATGCATATCCATAGAGAATTCAACACAGTGGAAGATAAACTCTCCAAGAAAGCTTTGGACAACCCCCTTGGTTGTTTTTATTATGAGGAGTCCTTCAAAGAAAGTGTTGTTAACACAGGAAGTTTTATGATTTTCTAATGATGATTTTCAGTACATCCAGACTTCAAAAGAAGGTTACTTTTTCAATGTTTGATAAGTTAGAATATGTTATGTAAAGCAATTGACAGCTGTCAATAGCATCTATATAGAACTAGCTCAAGATTAGAACAAAGAAACAAGATTTTGAGGAGATATTAGATATTACGACCTTGTATATCCTTTTTGTAATATTGAAAGAACACTTGATTCTAATAGAATAACGATGTATCTGTGTCTTTTCTATGTGAAAAAAAACAAGCAATGAAAAAAAATATATCAATAAAAAGAAAAGAAAGTAAAAAAAAATAGCATCGTTAACTAAACAACTAAATTAAACTAACAAAACTATATAAATAATTATCTCCATTCAAGAACCTCCTTCCTTAGTGTAACCAACTCAAGGTAACAATGCTCCTTCCAGAGAGGGTGTTATTTGCTTATATATATATATATATATATATATATATATATATATATATATATATATATATATATATATAAGTTCAAACAAATAATTGAATCTCAATCTAATCCATTCTAGAATAGCAAGTGTAACAATGTAACCAACAAACCATCTTAATTAGCAAACAATGAAATCATAACTACATCCAGGTAATACTACAAGCAAATGAACTGTAAAAGTAGAAAATACATGAAGTACCTGTAGGTCCTAGCCATGTCTAAATCCAGACATTGTTTGAAACCAGTACTCCTAAAGATGGCTATCAACTAGGGGGGAGATCACACCCAAGGATTGATTTTTCGCCCAACCAATGCAGTGAAACCATTACTCCTCAAGTTGGCTATCAACTAGGGGGAATATCATTCCCAAGGCTTGATTTTTCACCCAACCAATGTAGTGACCTGAATATGTAGTGACTTGAATCTGGTGGTGTCCTAGCCAGGTACAAACTTAATAAGGTGAAGGATAGGGACACAATGCACTAAACAAATGGTTCACTCAACTCACATAATAATATGAGGGTTGGGCATCTAATTGATCAACCATAGTGTGTTGGAAAACTCTTGGACTTATAGGAACATCACTTCCAACCCTTGATGAATACCCTTGGCCAGGAAAGTATCATACTAGACATTGATGATCTTACTATAATACAAGTTCCCTGCGAATACTATCAATTAAGCAAGTATCATACATGGCAATGGTGTCCCAAGGGCCCAAAGTAAAAACAATTGCCATGCATAAATGAGCATTAGTACCCTTAGTCACGCAATACACTCCTAGCCTCTTTATCCACGGAGACTAGGTTAGAGCAACTATAGTGCGCTCTCTAACATATCACAAATCAAAATCAAGTTTTTTAATTGAAGGTAGAGTCCTCAATCATCCCTTCCATGGCCAACCCCCTCACATAAGCCTACATTTTCTTTTCTAATCTCTCAAGGGTGTAACAACTCCCTCCCAAGAATTACTCTTGGCCTTCTCATTCCCTACCTCCCAAGGATTATCTTGGCCTTCTCATTCCCTAAATTACAAGTGTTAAAAAGTGGTTAAAAGGTAATTTGCAGCCTATCCACTTTGGGCTTTTTTACCTTGCCTAACTTTGGAAGGATTTTTTCAAGTCTTCTTTTTCCTTGCCCCAAGCTTCCTAGGTAGTAAGTTTAAGTGGTCACTCTCATTGAACATGATCCCCTTCCCTTGGATGTGATTCCCATCCTCTTCATCTTCTCATCCTACAACATCCTACAATAGTGTAGCCTTCTACAACACTAATAAACATATGAAACATGAACCATCATAATCATCATGAATCTAAATTAATCGTAAGAGAAGTTACATCATCAAGAATATATATATATATATATATATAAAGGTAAGAATCAATACTCAACCTTATTACTAAATAATATTCAACAAGTGCCATAAAAATAATCATAGCAATTATGAAGTAGCCAAATACATTTCAATGTTGAATATAAGCCAACGTCAAGAAGAGAATAATGAGTCCAAAAAATCATCTCCTAAACAAACATCATAAATTTCATTAACTAACATTGAGCCACTACACCCCATATTAATAAAGCAATTAAGGGTGTTACATCAACCTTGCACTTGTTGTCGTTATACTTGACCATGAACAAACGAATGATCATCTTCACTTTAAATATTTTGGCAAAGGATTTTTGAATAGTATATAGCCAAAGTACATCAACACTACCATTAATAAATACAATTATTTTAAGTACTTGCCCTTGCCACTAGCATAGATTGTTAATCTCTAAGTTAGTGGTTGTAACACCCTATTTCCCCCAGTTTGTAAATTTAACTATATGGGCCAAGGAACTATGGCAAACTTAAAAGTGTGAATGTTTGATTTGATGGACCTTGTGTAGAAGGTCGATGAATGTAAATTCTATTATTTTAATAGAAAATGGTTACGTGTTGCATCACTGCAGAAAGAGGGGATGTGCTAAGAAAGACCACGAAATGTTGTGAAAGGCGGTGGAGGGGGACCAAGAATGGTTGTGTTAACCTCCATCGAACCAGTACCATGCTGGAATTAATTTGCTCGAATCAAAACAACCCCCTAACCTAGGAATGAATTGTAGTTGGGCTGGTAGGTGGGAAGGTCTCCTCAAGAGTTAGTGAGGGGATGGGGCAGACCGCCCATCCGTAAGGCTCCCAGACTTTACCACGGACTAGAAATTCGAACCACATGCAATCTTGCAGAAAAAGGCAAGAAAGGGAGTGTGGTGGGCAGGGGGGAGACCTACGAAGAGTGCAAAGACGAGAGTAGAAGCTCTCGGGTTAGAGGAAGGATTGAAAGAGAAAAAAAAATGAGTTCTGATCACGGAGAATAGAGACAGAGTGAGGAGAAGGAGAGTAACCTTCGTCCTTATCTATTCCTATATTGGAGAAGGAGAGTAACCTTCATCCCTAACTTTCATTGAGATGGAAGGAAGAGATTGAATCTCAAAGAATCGTGGCCTAATCTCGCGGGTGGCCAGTGATAAATCCATTGAGAATGACTGAGCCTATGGTCGGGTGGAAATGAGCACCTCTTTCAGCAGTCGCATCACGCCTTACGGTTCTAATAAGTGTTTTTATGCCTTGTGCTTTGAATTGGAAATAATGGATGCATGCTTGTATTTATATGCCTATAAATGGGTTCTACATTGAATGATTAAGTTAAGAGTATGCGTTAGTTCCTTGAGAAATTTTACATCTGCTTGATTTTCCTTGCTCTAGTTTGATTCCTTGAAAACACATTCCCCCAGGGAATTTCATCATCATCCTACAATCGAGTGAGTACTTCCCTGATTGCGGAGGTTGAACCCCACAATCACTATGAGGACAAAGTTTATTAAGTTTAGGAGAGGTAGTGCATGTATGCATAGAGTCTCTGCAAGGTGGGTAGAGACCGAGACCATCTTAAGTTCTAGAGTTGAGTAATAAACATAAGCGGTGCGTGGAAGAATTATTCCAAGCATTACGCTCAAGAGAAAGAGCACAAAACCCTTAAGTCGTTCAAAGCCAACAAAGCTCAGGAAGAATAGAGAGATTCAAAGTATCAAAAGGGGATACCCTTTTGTTTGGAAGATGAACGGACGAGACCTGTTTGGGAGGATCCAAGGTCTGTCGCAACCGTTAGATTTGAAGAAGGAGCACAGGCATTAACGCCTCAACTCCTTCAGTCTTTGCAAGTTCGACGAAGGTTGGTAATCATCGTGAAGGGGACGAATCCTCCAAAACCCGAAGTAGCGATGTGACCTGGACTGTAGATCCAAGGATCTATCGGGACCCTCCTTGACCGTCGGATTGGCGAGATCGGAGGTCATGACTAAACTTCCGAAACCCGAAGTTGCGATGTGATCTGGACTGTTGGATCGAGGAAGGTCGTGGACCATCGATCCGACGCGAGCAGATTAACGCAAGGAGTAGGTGGAAAATATGAAATTCCCTAAGGACCAAGCTAAGAAGAGACATGTGCTTCTTAGAAGCGCAGATGAGGTCCAAGAGGAGAACTTGTTTCAAGTTCATAAGCTCAGGAGGGAAAGCCGAAGTCGAGACCCATACATCAGGGCCCAGAGGAAGTAAATCGAAGGTCGAGACCTTCAAAACATCTGAAATCTTCCAAGTCGAGGAAGAAAGTGAAAGCTTAAGAGAATGAGCAACAGTGACCGTTGGATCAAGCACTGTGAAAGATCTAGACCGTTGGAATCCATGTCCAGACAATTAGAAGAGTGCTCAGGAGGAGATCAGTTATGGGCCGTCAGATCTGAGCGCGAGGACCAATAGTCGGTGGATCCCAAGGAAAGTGCATGAGGCCTAAACCCTTGAAAGTGCCCAAGAGAGTGGAATTTGCGAAGTCTCGAAGTTTTGAAATCATCTGAACTGTCCATCATCAGGGTTGACAGGTGGAAATAGATCCGAGAGTTCAAGGACTCGGACATCGAAATAAATGAGAGAAAGAAATATAAACTTTGCGAGAGGCGAAGTGCGAAATGACTCTGAGCCGTTGGATTCAGAGGACACGTGGCGAGAGATCAGTGTTTCGTCGATCCGCAAGTTGGAGAGTCAAAGGTACAGTTGTGAGAACTTGCCAGGTCTGAACTTCTGATTTGATTGCAGCCTTCGATGAAGGGATGGCGTGGACCATAGATTGGGTCTTGGAGGGAGTTCTCATATCGGACTTTAGAAAAGAGAAGTGGACTTCCCTCGGGAGACGTGAAGCACGAAGTCCCAAAGCGCTTGGTAGTTGGGCCCCAGAGACTTCGTTGATTGGGAAATTGAAAAATCGGGAGTAACAGGTTTGGCCCATAGAAAAACACCTGAGGTCCTAGATCGCGAAACACCTTTTGGTTAGACCCGTGGTCACCGCCAATGGTCATGTGGAGGGGTTTGTCAGAAAAGGGGCTAGCGCTCAAACTCAGAGATTTCACAAGCGCGAAGGGGAAGGTCGCAGGTACTATTAGATCCGCACCAAGAACTCGGAAGGGGACGCATTTAATTACAGAACGATACCACTAAGGTCTCAGAGAACAGGTTGTTTCCCCGACCTTCCAATTTAGGAATCATAGAAAGAGAGGATGTGTCTTTGTAAGGAGAACGAAAACAATTTATTTTTTTTTATTTCTCGCCCCATCGAGGGTGTGTTACAAATTGGTATCAGAGCATGGTTACAATACTTGGTCTTCTTGGGCTCATGGAAGAGTCGCTTAAAAACTCTATTTTGAGTACTTTTAAAAGAGTGACACTCTACCTTACCTCTTTCTTAAAAGTCTGGTTAAAAATGTTATTAAAGAAAAGAACAAAACTTTTTGTGTGCATTTAAGAAATTGAACCGTGTATTGTTCATGAACTAATAGACTGTTAGCTAACAATAAGTTTTTTTGTCAACACTCGAGTAGTCAATAAATCACGGGAAAACTCCAAGAATAAAGAATGGTGACGTGTCAAGAAGTGGGGGATGGCTCCCACAATAGAGATGAATAATCTGACGAAAGGAGGGCGGGGGAAACCCCTCCAGATCTCGTTGAAACTGTAAGGAGTCTCAAGGACGAATTATAGATTTGCAAGGCTGACAATGAGAGATTGATAAAAGAGAAAGAAAAACAAACAGAAATTAACGCAGTCTTGTTGCAGAGCTTGTCCGAC
Organism: Picea engelmannii; assembly: GCA_009831015.1. Lineage (NCBI taxonomy): Eukaryota > Viridiplantae > Streptophyta > Pinopsida > Pinales > Pinaceae > Picea > Picea engelmannii. Next base: position 8,947 of record ML789921.1, on the reverse strand, counting down.
ATACAAAGACAACTACAGCATGAACCTGCAACCAGTCATGTGGACCGACGACATAAGAAGAGAAGTCGAAGTTCACCTGAGATTCGAAAACATGACTCCATAAGTGACCACACTGAGAGAAGCGCCTCGAAGAAGGCCCAATCTGGAGGCAGGGGACACTCATTGGTAGAGTCCTATGGAAAGGAAGTTGGCAAATTCGAAGGATCTTCTAGCAGCAAAGAAAGCTCACATTCCCAAAGGAAAAGAAATAAATGGAAGCATTCCAAACATCATGATCTTGAGGAATTCAAGAAAGCTAGACCACCCTCTTTCGATGGAAAAATTAAGAAAGGAGAAGAGGCGGAAGCGTGGCTGCTTGGTTTAAAGAAGTAATTCAGAGTCCATGACTACTATGAAAACTTGAAGGCTCCAATAGCCATCTTCAACCTGAATGGAAAAGATTCCATATGGTGGGAAGACGTTAGAAATGTGAAAGGATTCCATGAGAAGGACTTGTCATGGAATTAGTTCGAGAAATACTTCAGGAAGCAGTATCTGTCAGAGAAATACATGGATGGGAAGACTAAGGAATTCTATGAACTCAGGTTGGGGAAGCTCACCATAGATGAATTTGTCAATAGATTCCTTGAACTACTGAGGTATGTACCCTACATAAAAGATGAAAAGGTAAAAATGGATCATTAGTGGGTTACCTCAGACCTATCGGGACATAATTGAGTTCGACGAACCAAAGACCTTAGAAGAAACTATCCAGAAGGTGAGGTATTGTTATGAACAGTTTGGGAATAAGACAAGACCTCACGAGGGCTCGAATGAGAAGAGTAGTTCAGGATTCCATAAGAAGGGGTTTAAATCCTCAAGATTCAAGAACTATAGAAAAGATTCTGGAAGGATCCCTCCTACTAGAAGTGTATATCAGCAAAATTTCCCCTCTCAAAGTGGAAATAAAACTTTTAAGACAACCCCAGGAGAGATTGATAACCTAAAGAAGGAACCCTTAAAATGTTGGGGTTGTGGAGAGGATCATAAATTGAGGGACTTCCCACACAGACAAGAAAATAGTAAGAAAGACTACAACATCCAAGAAGTGACCACCTTAAATTATGTGGCTAGGAGCATGCCACGAATCTATGCAGCCTTGGACAATAATCAAGCTGACCACCAAGCTTCAGTAGAGCTGGAAGGTATAATCGCCAACAATCTAGTTTCTATTTTAATTGACCCGGGTTCTAATTTGAGTTATGTGGCCCCTCAGACTATTGATAAGTGTAAACTGCAACCAATTAGACATGTTAAACTGTGGTTGGTGCAGTTAGCCATTGGGACCAAAAGAAAAGTGGCAGAGGTCATACCAGCCTGTTAATTCATCATGGGTGGATTGCCCACCCAAGCGACCCTTAACATACTTCCCCTAGAATCTTATGACTTGTTGATTGGTATGGATTGGTTGGTTGCTTACAAAACTTAATTGGACTGTTATCATAAAACTTTATAATGTGTAAATGAAGAAGGGAGAAAGACAACCCTCCAAGGGATTCAGAAGCTTGTCTCAGTGAGGAAAATATCAACCCTTCAAATGAAAAAGTATTGCAGAAAGGGGTGTTCCTTATATGCCATACAAGTATTGGAATCTGTTGAGGATGACAAACCAAACCTAGAGGACCACCCCATATTAAGATAATACAAGGACGTATTCCCAGAATAAGTACCAGGTCTACCTCCGAGAAGGGATATTGACTTCTCGATAGAATTTACACCGGGAGCGGTACCAACATCTAGAACGCCATATAGAATGAGCACGCCAGAGATGGTTGAGCTCAAGCTACAACTAAAGGAGATGATGGACAAAGGCTACATCTGACCCAGTGTATCTTCGTGGGGAGCACTTGTCCTATTTGTGAAAAAGAAAGACGGCACACTCTGATTGTGCATAGATTACAGACAACTCAATAAGGAAACCATAAAGAACAAGTACCCCTTACCAATAATCGATTACCTGTTTGACCAATTGGGAGGTTCTTCCATCTTCTCGAAGATCGACCTAAGGTCTGGCTACCATCAAGTCTGGATTAAGGATGAAGACATCCAAAAAACAACCTTCAGGATGAGGTATGGTCACTATGAATTCGTGGTGGTGTCGTTTGGGTTAACCAATGCCCCCGCCACTTTTATGTGCTTGATGAATAATGTACTCAGCAAATTTCTGGACAAATTTGTATTGGTTTTCATTGATGATATCATAATCTACTCCAAGAACAGGAGGAGCATGAAGAACATCTTAGACTCGTACTTCAAGTACTAAGAGAGCATCATCTCTACGCTAAGTTTAGCAAGTGCGACTTCTTTCAAAAGCAAGTCCATTACTTAGGCCATGTCATTTCTAAGGAAGGGGTGGTAGTGGACACCAATAAGATCATATCTATTATGGAATGGCCTACCCCAAATGATGTATCAAATATCAGATCCTTCATGAGCCTAGCAGGATATTATAGAAGGTTCATAAAAGGATTTTCCAAGATTGGTTGTCTAATCACTTCCCTTCAGAAAAAGGGGATAAAATTCATTTGGACATCAAAATGTGAAGAAAGATTCCAAGCACTGAAATACCTTATGACCCATGCACCCATGCTAAAGATTGCAGACCCAGATAATGATTTCCTTGTGTGTACAGATGCCTGCAAGGAAGGACTCGGAGGAGTCATTATGCAAAAGGGATGTGTAATTTGCTACACGTGCAGGAAATTAAATGAGCATGAGATCAATTATGTGACCCATGACCTAGAATTGGTTTCCATATTACATGCTTTAAAAATGTGGAGGCACTACCTCCTGGGTAGGAGATTTGTGCTTATGACAGATCATTGTCGATTGAGACACCTGTTTGATCAACCAAAACTCAATGCCAGGAAAGCTAGATGGATGGTTCTCCTAAGTGAATTCGATTTCGAAATCAAACACATAAAAGGAAAGGAAAACAGGGTGGTCGATGCCCTTAGCAGGAGTATAAAAACGATTCATCTAGCAGCAGTAAGCGCCTGTGAAACGGATGTCAGGGAAAGAGTCAGAAATGCACAAGAGACAGATGCATTCTTCAAGACCATGACCTCATACATAAGACAAGAGCCTACATGGCTGAAGTATGAAGGCTACTAGATACTCGAGGAAGGGCTGCTAACTTACAGAAACATATTGTATATTCCAAATTGTGACGACTTGAAGAGGTTCATAATGGATGAACTACATAAGAGACCATATATTGGTCACCCAGGATATCAGAAGATGATTACGGCCACTAGGAAACAATTCTATTGGCCTGGGTTGAAGAAAGAGATAGCTAGCTATCTAGCTAAGTGCCTAGAATGCCAACAAGTTAAGGCGGAACATCAGCATCCAACAGAATTGTTACAACCCCTACCAATCCCAGAATGGAAATGGGAAACCATCTCCATGGATTTCATCATCGGACTACCAAAGTCAACCCAACAAAATGATGCCATCATGGTCGTGGTGGACAAACTGAGTAAGTCTTCCCATTTCGTCCCTGTCAAGTCAACTTGCAAGGCAATAGATATTGCCAACATCTTCATGAAGGAGATATTCAAACTGCATGGCATGTCTAAGAAAATTATATCTGACAGAGACACCAAATTTACTTCAAGCTTTTGGAAATCCCTAATGGATGGTTTTGAGACTAAATTGTTGTTCAACACAACCTACCACCCTCAAACTGATGGACAAACATAAAGAGTGAACCAAATAGTAGAAGACATGCTAAGGATGCATGTAATGCATCAGCCTAAGAAGTGGGAAGACTACCTACCATTGGTAGGGTTTGCCTACAACAATGGTTATCAGGAATCCTTGAAGATGAGCCATTTTGAAGCCCTCTATGGTAGACAATGCAAGATTCCAATCAGCTGGAGTAACCCAGTGGACAGAATTACAATCAGACTGGACATGATGAAAGAAATGGAACAACAAGTGGTTCAGATAAGACAAAATCTGAAGATTGATCAGGATAGACAGAAAAGTTACGTCGATAGAAAAAAGAACTCCCAGAGAGTTCAAGACCGGAGACCATGTCTATCCCAGAGTTATACCTAGGAAGAGTTCCCTGAGAATGGGATCCTGTGCCAAGTTGGCACCTTGGTATTGTGGACCCTTTGAAATCTTAGATAGAGTGGGACCTGTAGCCTATAGGCTAGCACTTCCTCCCACTGTAAAAGAACTTAATGTTTTTCTTATTTCATTATTGAAGAAATATGTACATGATGGTAATCATATAATTGACTGGTCTGTGATCCAGGTGGAGCCGGAGGGAGAATTCATGCCAGAACCCCAATGCATATTAGGCATGAAGGAAACCTCACTCAGGAACCGAACCATTGCACAGGTCAAGGTGTTGTGGAAACACTTTGGCCCATATGAGGCTACGTGGGAAATGGAGGATGCCATGAGATAGGCATATCTGATACTCATGTACATACAGGTCATAATAACAGATAGAACATCGAGGACGATGTTCTTTTAAGGGGGAGGGAATTGTAACACCCTGTTTCCCCCAGTTTGTAAATATAACTATATGGGCCAAGGAACTATGGCAAACTTAAAAGTGTGAATGTTTGATTTGATGGATCTTATGTAGAAGGTCGATGAATGTAAATTCTGTTATTTTAATAGAAAATGGTTACGTGTTGCATGACTGCTGAAAGAGGAGATGTGCTAAGAAAGACCACAAAATGTTGTGAAAGGCGGTGGAAGTGACCAGGAATGGTTGTGTTAACCTCCATCGAACCAGTACGATGCTGGAATTAATTTGCTCAGATCGGAACAACCCCCTGACCCAAGAATGAATTGCAGTCGGCCTGGTAGGTGGGAAGGCCTCCTCAAGAGTTAATGAGGGGATGGGGCAAATCACCCATCCGTAAGGCTCCCAAACCTCACCACGGACTCGAAATTCAAGCCACGTGCAATCTTGCAGAAAAATGAAAGAAAGGGAGTGTGGTGGGCGGGGGGAGACCTGCGAAGAGTGCAGAGACGAGAGCAGAAGCTCTCGAGTCCGAGAAATGATTGAAAGTGAAAACAAAAAATGAGTTCTAATCACGGAGAATAGAGACAGAGTGAGGAGAAGGAGAGTAACCTTCATCCTTATCTATTCCTGTATTGGGAGAAGGAGAGTAACCTTCGTCCCTAACTTTCGTTGAGATGGAAGGAAGAGAATGAATCTCAAAGCATCGTGGCCTAAGCTCGGGGGTGGCCAGTGATAAATCTATTGGGAGTGACTAAGCCTATGGTTGGGTGGAAACGAGCACCCCTCTCAGCAGTCGCATCATGCCTTACGGTTCTAATAAGTGCTTTTATGCCTTGTTCTTTGAATTGGAAATAATGGATGCATGCTTATATATATATATGCCTATAAATGGGTTCTGCATTGAATGATTAAGTTAAGAGTATGCGTTCATTCCTTGAGAACTTTTACATCTGCTTGATTTTCCTTATGCTCTAGTTTAATTCCTCGAAAACACTTTCCCCCGGGGAATTTCATCATCGTCCTAGAGTCGAGTGAGTACTTCCCTGATTGCGGAGGTTGAACCCTGCAATCACTGCAAGGATGGAGTTTATTAAGTTTAGGAGAGGTAGTGCATGTATGCATCGAGTCTCTGCAAGGTGGGCAAAGACAAAGACCATCTTAAGTTCTAGAGTTGAGTAATGAATGTAAGGGGTGCGCAGAAGAATTCTTCCAAGCAATACGCTCAAGAGAAAGAGCGCAAAACCCTTAAGTTGTTCAGAGCCAACAAAGCTCAAGAAGAATAGCGAGATTCAAAGTATCGAAAGGGGAAACTCTTTTGTTTGGAAGATGAATGGACGAGACCTGTTCGGGAGGATCCAAGGTCTGTCGCGACCATTAGATTTGAAGAAGGAGCACAGGCATTAACGCCTAGACCCCTTCAGTCTTCGCAAGTTCGACGAAGGTTGGTAATCATCGTGAAGGGGACATATCCTACGAAACCCGAAGTAGCGATGTGACCTAGATCGTAGATCCAAGGATCTATCGGGACCATCATTGACCGTCAGATTGGCAAGATCGGAGTTCACACATCGAGAGAATCGCACGTTGGCGCGACTAAACTTCTTAAACCCGAAGTAGCGATGTGACCTGGATCGTAGATCCAAGGATCTATTAGGACCCTCCTTGACCGTCGGATTGGCGAGATCGGAGTTCACACATCGGGAAAATTGCACGTTGGTGCGACTAAACTTCTGAAACCTGAAGTAGCGATGTGACCTGGACCGTAGATCCAAGGATCTATCAGGACCCTCCTTGACAGTCGGATTGGAGAGATCGGAGTTCACACATCGGGAGAATCGCACATTGGCGCGACTAAACTTCTGAAACCCGAAGTTGCGATGTGATCTAGACTGTTGGATCGAGGAAGGTCGTGGACTGTGATCCGACGCGAGCAGATTAACGCAAGGAGTAGGTGGGAAATCTGAAATTCCCTAAAGACCAAGCTCAGAAGAGACACACGCTTCTCAGAAGCGTAGATGAGGTCCAAGAGGCGAACTTGTTTCAAGTTCATAAGCTCAGGAGGGAAAGCGGAAGTCGAGACCCATACATCAGGGCCCATAGGAAGTAAATCGAAGGTTGAGATCTTCGAAACATCTAAAATCTTCCAAGTTAGAGAAGAAAGTGAAAGCTCGGGAGGAGGAGCAACAGTGACCGTTGGATCGAGCATTGTGAAAGATCTGGACCATTGGAATCCACGTCCAGAAAATTAGAAGAGCGCGCAGGAGGAGATCAAATTTGGGCCGTCAGATCTGAGCGCGAGGACCAATAGTCGTTGGATCCCAAGGAAAGTGCACGAGGCCTAAACCCTTAAAAGTGTCCAGGAGAGTGGACTTTGCGAAGCCTTGAAGTTCTGAAATCATCGGAACCGTCCATCATCACGGTTGACAGGTGGAAGCAGATCTAAGAGTTTGAGGACTTGGACATCAAAAGAAATGAGAGAAAGAAATCTAAACTTTGCAAGAGGCGAAGTGTGAAATGACTCTGAGCCATTGGATTCAGAGGACACATGGCGGGAGATCAATGTTTCATCGATCCGTAAGTCGGAGAGTCAAAGGCAGAGTTGTGAGAACTCGCGAGGTCTTAACTCGCGATTTGATCGCAGTCGTCGATCGAAGGGAGGGCGTGGACCGTAGATTGGGTATTGGAGGGAGTTCGCATATCAGACTTTAGAGAAGAGAAGTGGACTTCCCTCGGGGGACACGAGGCATGAAGTCTCGAAGCGCTTGGTAGTTGGGCCATAGGTTATAGCCCAACGTCACAATCGAAGGGGCCTAGCAGGAGGAGCTAGCGCCCAAAGGATTCGTTGATCGGGGAATCGGAAAATCGAGAGTAACGGGTTTGGCCAATAGCAAAATACCCGAGGTCTAAGATTGTGAAACACCTTTTGGTTAGACCCGTGGTCACCGCCAATGGTCATGTGGAGGGGTTTGTCAGAAAAGGGGCTAGCGCTCAAACTCAAAGATTTCACAAGCGCGAAGGGGAAGGTCACGGGTACTATTAGACCCGCACCAGGAACTCGGAAGGGAACGTGTTTAATTACAGAATGAGACCACCAACGTCTAAGAGAACGAACTGGTTCCCTGACCTTCCAATTTAAAAACCATAGAAAGAGAGGATTTATCCCTGTAAGGAAAATGAAAACATTTTTTTTTTTTTAATTTCTCACCCCATCAGGAGTGTGTTACTCAAAATTGTGATGGGCCTCCTTTCATTTCCTCAAACCACATGTTTATTCAACTAACTAGATCAAACTTAAAACTTAAAGTGTCTTGTAAACCACATCTAGATTATGCATTTACAAGCTAATTCTCCCCTCGTGTGGATGGACATACACATTCTTTAGTGGTCATCGGTTTCTCAATGTTTAAGTTGAATATTAAAAACATTGTATTTAAAGTTCTTAACATGAATTAAAATAGTTCTTTCTACATACTAAAGACCCTCCTATAATGCATAGGAAATGCTAAATATATAAGAATCAAAGCACCCTTTTAATATTCAAAAATCAATATGGCTTTATAGCAACATAAAGATAATTCCAAATGAAATGTAAGATAAATTCCACAATTCTACATTTCAATATAAGAATCAAAGCACCCTTTTAATATTCAAAAATCAATATGGCTTTATAGCAACATAAAGATAATTCCAAATGAAATGTAAGATAAATTCCACAATTCCACATGAAATGTAAGATAAACTTTTAACCAAACAAAACAGATTGGATGCTAATCACACTCATAATGAATGAAGTATTTAATAAAATTAATTTATATATTTAAACACACTTAAGAAAAACCTCTATACCCCGCCCAACTAAGTTGTCAACCATAATAAAAATTAAATTTTAACGACATAGAAAAGCCTCGAAATGGATCTTGAGGCCTCTAGATACCATTTATAGATACATCCAATAATTAAAGCTGACGTGGCGGATTCTGGGAAAGCTGATATACGTGGCAGAATCATTGGAAAAGCTAGCGTGGCGGACTGAATGGTCCAAAACGTTTCCCCATAATGCTAAACGAATCTAGGGGACCACCCCCATCCTTCTACTGCTTCTCGTCAGGCGCGCAGCAGAGCCTCCGCCTCGGTTCGATCCTCCGCGGGCGAGCTCTGGATTCCACCCCTTTCACCTTCACCTTCAATTCTGAATGCAATCCAATTCCTCCTCTTGCAGGCGATCATCAAGAAGTAGCCCAGAACGCCCACAACCGTGACAGAGGAGCCCAGGATGTAGACGACCGAATTGGCGAGAGTCATTACGAAGATCAGAAACACCACGGGCACTGCACACATGCAAACCAGACCTGGGATCCCGAGGGGAACCCTGTATGGCCTCTTCAGCGACGGAAACTTCCTTCTCAGCCACAAAAA
>ML789920.1:542074-554089 GCA_009831015.1 Picea engelmannii | reverse complement strand
GCCAAAAAGAGGGAAGCAGGTCACCAAAGGTGACGACAAAAAAGGTAATGTAACGACTGAAAATAAAGGCATTTGTACAATAAATAGTGAATAATTGGGGAGAAATGTACAAATACAGAAACGGGTGCCCCAGTGTGATATGGGTGGCCCATGTAGGGCATAATTTTCTCAGAAAACTGATGAAGGGTGGGGGCCTCATTGGTGAGTTTCTGTATGAGGTAGGTGAAATGAAGGGAGATTGGCAGATGGGCAAACTGATTGTGGATGAAATGTAGGGTTCATGATACCGCGGATGTGCAGTCAAAAAATAGAACCGTGAAGAGATAATATGGGAGTCCATGTGGGAAAGCTAGCAAAATGAGGAGAATGAGTATGTGGTTGATTTGCGACATGATGAAAGACTATCGAGACTCTCATCCCTAAAGGGTTTGAAAAACAACATGAGTGTCAGAAGTGTCAAAAGGTGCTATGAATGGGACAACTCATGTGGGTAAGAATGCTACTGGGTGACAGTACCAAATATGAAAATGGAGGTGTGGGTACTGCAGAGCCGAGAATGGGGATCCTAGAGGCAAATGTCAGAGGGTGTCACTGGAAATGTAAGTGCAATACAGAGGGAAAGACTACATGTCAGTGCTGAGTATATATTTGAAGGGTTTGTGACGATGTATGATGATCAAGTACCTGCACACATGAAAACCAAATACCCAATGTGAACAATATCTGAAGAGAAACAAAGATATGAGCATGTATTTGATAAGCGTGAATATGCGCATGCGTACCTGACCAGGGAATGAAAAAATGATGCCCCGGGGGCTCAGGATGAAAAGAGGCCCAGAGACTGTTGTGATGTAGATGACGGGATGTTGATCCAGTGGCTGAAGACGGATCGAGAAATGGACACCATGGGCTCCCGGAAAGGTGAGTGAAAGTTTGGCAAAAAGGCCTATATATAGTTGTAGGGCCCACATTGCAACCTCATTTGTACCTGCTGCAATAGTGACTGGAAGAGCAGTTTTCAGAGGATATTTGCAGATTCGGGGAGGATGAGGCATCTGATTGGAGATTAGCGAGCTTCAGGTTGGTGGTCTGATCCTCCTGCATAGAAACAAATTTTCATTTTTTGGGCAGGGGTTGTACGGAGGGCCCTATAGAGGGATTTTGGGGATGTAGGCCCCACGTACGCGGGCGATCCGGAAGTAGGCGCACGCACGTGTGCGCCTGACCACCGGATAGACATGCATGGGGGCGTTGGTGAGGGTATTAAAGGTGCACACTATGTGCGCACCTGTCGTTTGTTCAGCTGCGCATTTGTGCGAGGATGTGGCGTGGACAGGCATGCACCAGTGCGCGTCTGTGTAGTTAATAGGTGCGCCAGAGAGCGCGCCTGTGTAGGTAGAAGGCGCGCCTGAGAGCGCGCCTATGTAGGTAATAGGAACGCCTGAGAGCGTTCCTGTGTAGGTAACAGGTGCGCCTGAGAGCGCGCCTGTGAAGCTAACAGGTGCACATATGTGCGCGCTTGTGTAGTGAACAGGCGCGCATGTGTGCGCGCCTGTGGGTTGAAACAGTTGCGCCTTAGAGGCAAGGTTGGCGGGTGTAAAATTTGATCTTGGTGTTGTTGATGGTCTCATGGGCTGATATAAGACTCTTTGTTGTGGTTGCAGGTGGACAGTTTTCACAATGCGAGTGGGTTGGCGAGAACGAGATTGGTCTCAGCTTCGAGACGTCGTGGCTATTGAGGAGCCAAGTGTGCATGCGACTTTGACAGCCTGTGGGTTGCTTAAAGTTCTTTGAGTGCCCGTTGATACAAACGCAGGAGTATCTCCTACAGTTCCTGATCCCGATGTGGAGTCCGGAGCTGCATTGCTTCCTTGTGTGAGGAGAGAAGATCCCCTTCACTGCGGTAAAGGATGTGTACTTCTTGACTGGGCTCCCGTTTCAGGGTGTTCCCTTACCGGCGGAGCCAGTGCTACCGAAATATCTGACCCTAGAAACCGTTGGGTGGAGATATTGTTTAGGTCAGAACTTTATGTCCGGGATGGTTGTGAGAATTGGGTCGATAGATGCCTTGGCGCATCGCTGTATAGAAATGATGATTGTGAGAGTATATGGGTCACTAGTGACCTAGCAGATCAATGGGGGCCAGTTGCTGGTGATGGGGAGAGTGTTGGCCGACGAGCAGTTCGCCTAGGGGCTTATGCTGCATGCGAGGATGATGGGGCAGCTGGACCACTGTCGGTCCACGGATATGGGGGATTTTTCCTTCGAGTCCATCCTGGTGGCCTAGTTTCTGGAGAGGGTGCCAATGTTGCGCCCTAGGATTCTATTGGGTGCACCTGGGGCGCGAGAGTCGTGACTGAGGTGGTGGTCGACCATGTTGTTGCACCATGGTGATGGTGAGGGTGGCCACTTCTTCACTGCAGAGGCGACATAGGTATGGCGGCAGATGCTGCAGGATATACTTCGGTACCCCTATGCCGGGGCTGACTTCCGGGATGATATGGACATGGTGCTACCTCCAGGGGAGGTTTTTGACCACCGAGGTATGTTGATTTGAAGATATTGATATGTATATTTTGTGTTTTTTGAGATAGCATGCCTTATGTATATGATATAGATGCTGATACTATCTAGTGTTTGTTTGCATGTGTAGATGTGGCACCTCGCGGGCACGAGGTGGAGTTGCAGAGAGCGTCAGAGAGACCATCACGGGGAGAGAGACGTCAGCGTGAGGACGTTGCGATGCGACCTGTTGAGCCAGAGAGGGCAGCGAGGAGGTGCCAGTTTGATGACCCTGGTGTTGGGCCATCACATGCTCCTCCGGCGGTGGCCGAAGCAGATTTTGAGGACATACGTCGTCTGGAGATTGTGTTATAGGAGGTGCCTGAGGGCATATGGTCTCGCATCCAGGATGAGGCTTTACTGGAGCAGTGTATGGGGGTGCCGGCACCATGGCGGGCCATAGTACGACGAGAAGCAGTGGCTGCTACGTTGATGACCAGACGACTTTCGCCGAGGCAGGAGGGGTCGGTAGGGGGGGGACCACCACCTCCTGGGGCAGGAGGTGGTGGGCCGCCACCGCCTGAGGGAGGAGTAGGCGGTGGTGCTATAGAGGCACCGTGAGTGGTGATTTTAGGCATTGATGTATATATATATATATATATATATATATATATTGTATATACGCTGGTGAGCCCATTTTGTACCGAGGTGCTGCATTGGCCTGCAGATACTTGTATTTTTGTATGTAAACATTCAGATGGCACTGTGGATCTTTATATATACATGAGTATACATTTTTGAGATTTATGTGGTGTTTACATGTTTTTTGGTTAATGTTTTGATGATGTCTATTCTATATATATGTTTTGATAGGTGTTTGTTATATGTTTATGTATGTATAGAGGTAGCTTGATGTGATATATGCCAGTCTAACACAATATTAGCTAGGTTATTCGTAATTTGATTCAATTGTCTTGGAATATGTGTAAATGTAATGGAATCAAAATGCCGAGATAAAATTCTAACCTACAGGTATTTGCGAAAGTGGCAAGGATCACGGACGCGGTACACATTGTTGAGTTGGAGAACGACTAGTTGAGAGTCAAGGAAGTCGCTAAGGTGATGAATATGATGATGTTGGGAATCGGCCAGGAGGCCAATGACAATGGTGTATTCATCTTGGTTATTGGTTGCTGAACCCAAACATATGCCGCTTGAATGGAGCATTTCGTGTGAGGGATTGTAGAGAGCCCAAGCGGCCGAAGCGAGATTTTGTGTCCAACGGCTAACGTCGTCGGCATAACCAAAGTGGTAGGTTGGTGGAGGAGGCATCTGTCAAGAGCACAAATGATAGTTTAGATGTGAAGGATGGAGAACAAATATTAAAAACACTAAAAAAGAAAATAACCTAAAGTAGAATGACTACGTTTAAGCGCAAAATTTCTTTAAGTATAACCTGTTGACGGGTTCTTTGAGAGAGAGGCCTTCAGGGGAGGACAAGATGTATGTGCCTTTGGTGAGGCAATGTTGGATAATGTATGGGCCATGCTAGAGTGACTCAAATTTTCCATGGCCAAAGGTATCATGAGTGATATCGTAAGCCAGGACAAGGTCGCCTTCGTGAAATGAGCGAAGATTGACATGGCGATCAAAGGTAGCCTTGGATCATTTTTTAGTTGCCTCGTTGTTCTGTAAGGAAGATCGACGATCTTCATCCAGAGACTCCAAGTTCAGCAAGCGCTGCTCCATTGGAGAAGTGTCGGGTAATAGCTCAATTGCGGTGCGTAAGGTAGGAATTTCGCACTCGATGGGAAGAGTGGCCTCAACCCCATGGACTAAATGAAATGGTGTGAAACCAATAGCTATTTTCACAGCCGTTCGATAAGCCCATAGCACGGAAAATAACATATGATGCCAATTGGTTTTATGTTTATTAACCATGTGTTGTAACATGGTCTTGAGGACTTTGTTAACTTCTTTGACCTGTTCGTTAGACTGAGGGTAATATGGTGAGGAAAACTCGTGAGAGAATCCTAACCGTGATGAGAGTTCGACGAAGATATCATTCTTGAAGTGTTTCCCATGATCGAAAATGAGTTGGAGGGGTACTCCAAAGTGGGATATGACGTGGTTAAAGAAAAAACACGCTGCAGTGCCAGCAGTGTTGTTGAAAGTGGGCATAGATTCTGCCCATTTGGTGAAGTAATCAACGACGACAATGATGTATTTGTGACCATTGCCGGAGGGGGGATTACAAGTCATAAATTCGATGCCCCATTTACAAAAAGGGTCGGAAGTAATGACAGGGTGAAGAAGAGCAGGGGGAGCTCGGGCTTTATTGGCGTAGAGCTGACATTGCTCACATCGTTTCACGACATGAATGCAATCATGAAGCAAGGTAGGCTAAAAGTAACCAGCTCGGATAATCTTTTGAGCAGTTGATATGCCTGAAAGATGGCCCCCACATGCACCGATGTGGCAGTCGTTTAAGACTCGATCGGCCTCGTCAATAGTTAGGCATCGACGAAGAATGGTTTCAACACCCCACCGGTATAGGATGTCTCCGATGAGGAGGTAGCAGGGGGCCTGATGGTGGATATGACGACGATCATCTCGTGAGAGGTGGTTACCGAATTTTCGAGTTTGGAGGTAGACGAGGAGGTCGCTGTATCAAGGATCATCCGAGGTGATGTAAAAGAGATGTTCGTCGGGACAGTCAGTGTTGACGGGGGGACTGGTGGTGTCAGAGGGGAGGGCCATGACAAGTTCAGTGAGAATGAGGGCCTTCTTACTCTTAGGTGTTGAGAACTCGAGGTCGTACTCCTGAAGGATAATGATCCATCGAGAAAATTTGTCATTAACTTGCCGTCAACTGAGCAAGTAATGCATAGGGTTGGAGTCTGTGACGACCTTTGTTGTTCGAAGTAGAATGTAGTGGCGCAGTTTCTGGACTGCAAGGTTGATTGCTAGAGCAAGTTTCTCTTCGTGTTTATACATCAAGGGTGGCCCTGAGAGGTTTTTACTAACGTAATAAATGACATGTTCATGATTGTCATCACCGAGTTGGACGATAACACCGACTACTGATACAGCTGATGCTGATACGTAGAGGATATAGTTGCGATTGTAGTCAGGTGCACTAATTAAAGGTGCATTTGAAAGTGTTGTTTTAAGATCGTCAAATGACTGTTGGGCATGGTTGTCCCAGTGAAATGGGATGTTGTGATGTAGTAAGCGAAGGAAACTATGTGCGCGTATGGCGTAATCTGGGACAAAGCATCTAAGAAAGTTAGCTTTGCCCTGTAGGCTCTGAAGTTGTCGTAAATTCCGGGGAGGTGAAATTTTGGTGATAGCTTGGACTTTGAGGGGGTCCACGGTAATACCGCTTTGGGAAGCAATAAAGCCGAGGAGGCACCCTTCGGTGACACAGAACACGCACTTGAGAGGATTCAAGCGGATGTTGTACTGACGACATTGTTGAAAGATGATTCGTAAATCATCAAGATGCTGGGTGCGTTTCTTGGATCGAGTTGTGAGGTTGTCCAAGTAGGTGAGGATGATATGAGCTAGATCGTGAAAGATGTATGTCATAGCCCACTGGAAAGTTGTGCCGGCATTCTTTAAGCCAAAAGGCATGACATAATATGCAAAAGTACCCCAAGGGGTAGTAAATGCGGTTTTATACTGATCGGCGGGGTGAATTTGAATTTGATTATAACCAGAGAATCTGTCCATAAAGGAGAGAGCCTCGTGGCTGGCACAGTCGTCGATAATTTGATCGATGAAAGGCGTTGGAAAGTTGTCTTTGGGACACGCGTGATTGATATTGCGAACGTCGATGCAAACACATATAGTGCCCTATTTTTTGTTAATGGGTACAGGGTTGGAAACCCATGAGGTATAGGCGATGGGGTAAATGAAACTGGCAGCGCGTAATTTTTCAATTTCGGCTTTGATGGCCGCAGCTTTGGATGGGTGTAGCGGTCGTTGTTTTTGGCGGACTGGTTTAATGTCGGGCCAGGTGTCGATGAAATGTTCGACGATGGAGGGATTGAGGCCAGGCATTTATGTGTATGAACAAGAAAAAATATCCCTATATTCCTAGAAGAGGGCTTTATATGCCGTGATTTCTTGAGGAGTGCAAGCAACTCCAATGGTGATTTCTTCGACGATGCCATTTTTAATGGAAATGTCGATTTTAATGGTGGGGAAAATGTTGGCCATATTTCCTTCTTCAAAAGAATCTGGGGCAGGAATGGGGTTTTTGAATCAGTCGATAGGTCCTGATGGGATAAAATCCTTGGTTTCGACCGCGTAAACGGGGTGTTGGTTAGGAGGCATGGAGGCTTCCTATGGAGAGAAGAGTGTGCGATGGTGTAGCACATCCCAGGGGAGTTCTAGGTGGTTTAACTCTTCGAGTATTTCCTCGTCACATTGGAAGTGTCGGGAATACAAGGGGTCATGAGGAGTGACATTGGTGACGGTGGTTGTGTGGTTTCCCCTTGGTGAAGAAGCAGGGGGAACAATGGTAGGAGATGGTGAGGGTTCACTCGACATAAGCCATATATTGAAGTACTGAGGGGTACCCGTGGTGGTGGGGTGTAAAATGCCCATAGGGGAATGAGTGAGAGAGTTGGGGGGGGTTGGGGGGTGAATCCTCAGATACGTCATCTAAGAACCATGGAGGCGTTGGGAGAGCCTCGGGTTCGGGAGAAATGACATGAAAATCTGCTAGTGATGTGGTAATGTCAATTATCGTCTCGACGGGCCATTGAAGTAGGGTCAATTGGCATTGACTGTATTCAAGGATCATAGGACATTGGTATGTAAAATGAGCTAATGAATCGTAGAGAGAGCAAGGGCATCTCATACGTTCATTGACTGAAGTGGTGACATAACGAATGTCTGTGATATTTGTTGAGGAGAACGTAGTAGGATTGGGGTTGTTCTGGAAGTTCTGGCGTACTGCGGCCAATGCCTGCTGAAAGCATGGAAGGGCCGGACAATGGTGGGTATAATGGACATACTCTAAACATATAGCACAAGCGTATTTGTTCCTTAACCCTTTACTACTAGAAGGGGGGGGTAGTAGTGGCAGGACTAGTTATAGTGGCTAGTGTTGGTGGAGTGTGATTGAGTGGAATCAAATTCCGTAACTCTAGTAGAGATGGGAAGTTGTTGGTTTGGTGTCCCTCTTTCTCACATAGTGTGCAAGGTGGTGGGATGCGTGGAGGAAGTGGAGTTGTGGGCTCCTTCTTCTTTCTCCTGCCCCCAGCTGGGGCAGAGGGATTAGTGAGTGGGGGTGTGTTGGGAGTAAGAATGGCAATCGTCATGGGGATTCCTTCTTTTTGGGGTGGGAGGGATGGTCGAGGGACCATCTATGGTGGGTGAAAATACCAAACTGGGATTTCTAACACCATATTAGGTAGTGTGAGAATTGCGGCTACCTAAAAATCTTCGATACCGGGTGGAGGGTAAAATAAGGGAATTTGAGTGATGGCTTGGGGAACTGTCTCCCAAATTGGAATATGTCCTTGGGGAGATGTGGAATTGTGAACTGGTGGGGTCGACGAGTGTCTAAGAGGTTCTGGAGGGGGGGTTTCTATGACGTGTGGGACATCAGATATGACAGAAGCCTCTGTAGGAGGAAGGGTATCCTCTGTTTGAGTTTTGTTAGATGATATGACGCATTCTTGATTAGCAGGATGAAGGAGTGGTGGTGCTCCATGGTACGTTCCTAACAAGGATGGATCTTTAAAAATCCCAGGACCCATCTCAACGAATGGATATGCATCGTGGCTTGTGTGGATGAGAAGAAGAATGTTATCGATGTTGGCAGATGGGTTAGGCTCATAATGTGAGACTTGGTCAATGGTATCGATCTTACCATTGTGAGGGAACATCATTGTCTGAAAGACAGAAGAGGCCACTGCCTTCATAGCGTACATGTAGCTACGACCGAACAGGATATTATAATCAAGTGGGGCATCGATAACTTTGATATCGATGAGAATAGTCTTGCCCCTGAGTTCAACGGGGACATTTTGGAAGAGCCCTTCAGGAGAGGATTGTCGTCCATCATAAGCTCATAAGGTGATAGCAGAGGGAATGAGTTCGGGGGAACCAAGCTTCTTCCATACTATTTTGGACATAATGCATGTAGATGCACCTTCATCGATGATACACCGATGAACTGTGATGTTCCATATTTTTGTTGGTATTTGAAATACGATCAAGGTGGGAAGGTGAGGTTCTCCGCTTTCAAGATCAAAGGTGATGAGTCGGGTATCTGCGGGGTCAACTGCCCCCAAGGCGGAAAGTAATGATTTCCGCTGAGAAGGACAAGTCTGAAGGACCTCTAAAACTAACATGGTAGCTGGAGATTGTGCTAAGTCGTCTACCAAACTATATTTATGAGCTTCCCTAGCTTGTGGGTTGTGGACATTCTTGCGTAATGGGATGTGAGGGATCCGAAGCGTTGGTTCGGCGGAAGGGTGAGGGATCACCAATGGGGGTCCTGTTGGTGTAGGGTTTGTCTCTGGAGGGATGGGGGGAGACTCAAGAGGTGCATGATACTGACGATTACGTGTTTGCAGAAGGATTTCGTCCTCACTAGTGAGGAGAATTGTGCAATCTGTTGGATTGTTGGGGTTGAGGTATTGTCCCACCTGAGGTGGGGGATGTTGTGTGTCCTATTGGGTGTTTATCACACCTTGATGTGGAATAGGATTTTTCAGCATAGCAGGAGGGGGTTGTTGCACGTATTGTTGTGGTTCATGCTGAGGGGAAAGCGGTGCTGGAGAAGGGGGAAGACTACCAGATTCTTTCAACCGTTTGAAATCAGCAATTTGGGGGCAATGATGAGTGTAATGGCCGTACTCACCACAAAGGGCGTAGGGGAATATGGTTTTAACATTATTTTTATTTCTCCCATGGCGTTTATTATTATTGTCCCCTTGGGAGTTTTGGTTCCCTTGGTTCTGGTTGCCCCCGGTGGGTTGGTGCTGTAGGGGTTGATTCCCGCCTTGACCTGGGTTGTTGTTATTCCTATTCCATCCTTTCTTCTTGGCGTTGTTCGATGGATGGGTTGGATTAGCCATATTAAGCTATTCAAAATTTTGGTATTGTTGAACTGCAGAGGGTTGAACAAAATTCACCCCCACATGAGGATGTGAGGGGGCCATGGGTTGCAGAGGACCAGGAAATGGGAAGTATGCATTTTGTGGTGGTATCGATCTGTAAGGTACATAGGAAGGCATAGTGATTTTGCTAGTACTATTGGCTGAGGTGGAGGGAGAACCAGAGTTTGTTTGAATAGGTGGATGTATGGGGGGTGCCGGCGGTGGTCCATTAATGGGTGGTGGTATAGAAACAGGGTATGGTTGTTGATAAAGCGGTGGGGGGTAATAAGAAGTGCCCCCATATGCCGGCGGGTATTGAGGTGTTCCATACATCGGTGGTGGTTGGGGTTGTGGACCGTGGTGAGTGGTGGCACCAATCAGTCTGTCTGCTGAATGAGACATCCCAGGTTTGTCTTGGCCAAATGGCACAGTTTTTGGAAGATAAGGAAGTACAGTGTATAAGTACCCTGACTGTGCATAGATGAGGTCATACTATTGGGCCTTACTGATGGATTCCTCTTCAGATTGAGGGAAGGTGGAAGCAACATCCTTATCGAGGAGAGAGACAAGTGATCTAAGAAACCAGTCAAGGCATTGTTTCTTGGTGGTTTCTGCCTTACACAAACTACGTCGCCTACGCCACTCGTGAATGTGGCCAGCGATATGTGTGGCTGCGGTTTGTTTGAAATTAGAAAGTAGTTCTAGACCATTGTCGTGGCGGATGGGTAATTGGAAGAAGGTCAAGAATGCTTTGGCCAATGACTCAAAAGTTGCGTGGGACCTTGATTTTTCTTCGACATACCACTTGGCCGATGGGCCAGTGAGTGTGCGTTGAAATAATCGCAGTCTGATGGAATCATCCATAATGCTATTGGAGTAGCACCATAGGTGAAAGGTCATGACATGGTTGGCAGGTTCATCACCTGCCTTTCCTTCAAACTTTGGTATGTCCGAAGGTAGTTTGGTTGGCATTGTAGGCCATGTGGGATCATGCAATATAGGATCATTGGTGAGTTTGTTGAGATCCGGTATGTTGAGAGAGGCCAAATATGGCATCTACAGTGGGGGTGGAGGATTAGCTCCGGCCATGGTGTGAGTGTGTTGTGAACCTCACCCTTGAGGGGAGCTAGGTGGGTTAGTGCTTCGTCCTTGAGAGGAAGTGGGTCCCCCGCTTCCGTGTAAAGGAGAGTGAGTGAATGGATGACCCTGGGAAGTTGACCCAAGTAATGTAGAACCAAGCAAAGTTGATCCTAAAATAGTAGCACTCACAAGAGTGTGTGAAGGAGGTGTCGATGAGTGGGCATGACCAAACACTCCCCCTAAGATAGGAGGGAGGTTTAGCAAGTGTCGTGAACGATGGGGGTTTTGTGGTTCCCCTATGATGTTAGACTAGCTGTGTGAATGGGTGCAAAGAGTGGTGAGAGTAATATAGAAACAAGAGCCTTTGCGTTGAATGTTTACACAATATATATATCCAAATCAAATTGTAATTAGATGTGCATCATACATAAAATGTTTTTTGTCAAAGAAGCATATATATGGGTAAGTGGGTTTTGTCCACGTGGGGAATCAAAAGAAAACAAATGCTCGTGTCCTAGAAGACGTAATGTCCTTCCTCTCAAATAGAAATGGACCTTCCAATAGTACTCAACAATGGGGTCTGAAGTCACTAGAAGAGAAACTAGTGAAGGATGAAATAATTGGTTATAATGAGGGGTAAAGGGGGCATATCCCAAAAGAGCTGGCGATATTTCCCAATAGCCACACAAAATCCAATCAAGGTGCAATTGCAGCCCACAATTTCCACCTGGATAGATGTCCTAAAGTGGGTCACTAGGTACCTCGGTTAAAGTGCGGCATTTAGATTTTTGGCCTAAGAAATGGGTCACGGGATGGATCCCGTCCAAGAGGTGAGTGCCTCAAGGGGGGACGCACAGAACAACCGGACCTCGGCCTTCAACCCTTCACGGGTATCTCCCTGCCTTATGGTATTAGGAACACTTGACTTGGAGGATTTTCAGTTCCCTATTTGACAACCTCTGTTTCTTTAACAATGTGAGAACCAGATAATGGGGAGTTATTTGGATGCCTATCCCCGAAATCCTACCTAGACTAAAAAAATTCTTTTGGCACCTCCTGTGGAGGAAAACTTAGTGAGTTTTTTATAAATATTTTAGATTTAGTTGTTTTGGGAGGTTGGGGCTGCAAACCAACCTCGTTGATTAAAAATGGGAGTGGATAGTTTCGTGAAGAAAAGGGTGGGGTGTTTTCGGAATCCCTTTGGAGGAAACTTACTTTGACCTCCACGTTTCAAGAAGAAGTTATGTGAGTGATAAGTGACTTTTGTGTGTGAGTGAAAGTGTGCCAATTTTTAGTGAATTAGATGTCACCT
>ML789920.1:526728-541974 GCA_009831015.1 Picea engelmannii | reverse complement strand
TGAAAATTGTCCAAGTGACAAGTGATTTGCGAGAACAAAGCCATCGATACCATACAAATTGATTAGGTTCTAAATATAAAGAAGCAATTCGTACCTTTTGTGTATGTGGCACATTATGGAGATCAAAGAATTGTTCCATATGAAGTATCCATGTGATTGGTTCCTTGCCATCAAACTTCCTCATATCAATCTTAGGAATGTGGTTGGTATTCAAACCAGAGTTGGAGTTTCTCCATTCTTGATTCACCTACCTTGTTTCCTCATCATGAATTTCATGGGATCCATTTTCACTTTTAGGTGTCTTCTCTGTTACGAAAAATTTCAATACTTCCATGATATCCCCTTTTAAACCCTCCATCATCTCTTGTAGTTCATATTTTGTTACTAACTTCTTTTGCAAATCATTTATTTCCCTACGCATGTATTCACCTTCATCAAGAGTCCAAGTAGGAAAGTATGGAGGCTTATTTGGTGTAGAAATACCCTTTTTGGGTGGCATGTTGGTCAAGTATCACTTTTGAACCTTGATTTTGAGGTGGTTCTAATAGACAATCTTTCTTCTGTTATATCTCCCAAGTTTTGTCCCTTCTGGGTATGATTTTTTTTTTTTATGTAGTTCTCTGATATTTCTTCTGTGCAATTCCATAGGTTTGATCAAAATTGGATGTGCCAAGTGAAATTTACAGTAACTTCCCCACAACTTGCCGATTTTTGGCCTTTCCAGGAGATATCACTTGTCTAGCATTCCCTACACAAAATAATTGATATAAAATTTTGAAATGCGCACCAGAAATACTACAGACTATCCACAATCTAATGAAACCAGTCCCACTCAATTTGGATACTCTAGGAAGAAGTTATGATTTTTTTACCTGGAACACCTTCTTGAGACTAGTCAATAGGACTAGTCAGATACCCTATCTTACACAGGATGTATCTACAAATTTAAGATGACCCAGAAGCTAAACGTTTTACCACAGATACCTTACTAATTTCTGTAAATAGCCTCCAAAGCTCAATGTCTTGGGGTTTTTCTGCTACATCTGAGACACCTTGGCATTTTCGCTATAACTTGTTTTATACACCGGTTCAGAAGGAACGACTTCGAGGATATTTATTAGACAGATCAAGGTACGTTGGGTTCAAAATTAAGCTCACGAGACCCTATAATTTTTTGAGATACAACCTGTACAAGATAGGGTTCTGGAATCATCCTAAACTGCGTCATTATGGAATTTTCGCTATAATTTTTTTTATGTAACATTTCAGACCCATGTTAAGAACCAAATATCAATATAGAATAGAAAATTCTCAGAAAAAGTACTCAACCCCTTGAAAAAGAGATAATTTTAGATAATAAGCCTCTTCGAGGGAGCAACCTCCTTTTACCCCACTTAAATGTTCAAGTACTAGATGATTCAAAATGAAAATGTCTCCTTGGTATATATAGGAGACTAGAAGGTATAATTACAACTAATGGTCTAAAGCCGACATAAATAAAATAGCATTACTAATATAATATGCCCCAATTAAGGGGTAATGAGCCAATATTAGGGCTTAACAGGAGTCCTTATTAGTTTTTCCTTATTACGATTATGAACCTCATTTGCATGATTCATTATCACTCTTGACCTCACCCTCGGGACTTCCAAAACAAAACGGGCCTTCTTTTAAGCACTTTTTCAGACCCTCTAAATATGAAAAGATTGTCAAGGGATCTTGTTTCCCTTCACACTCACTAAAATAAAATTTGAAGGCACTTCTGTCCAGCGATAGTTTACCCCTTTTTCGGTCCGAAGGGTCAAAAGTACGAACAAAGGTATACTCTAGGGGCCTCGTTTCTCTAGAAGAGTATTCTCAGGTATAGATTTAACCCTTTTTCGGGCCTGAGGGACTAAACTTACAAAAAAGGAACCCCCCACGGAGTCCATAGTTAAGCACTTTTTAGACTCCCTAAAATTGAAAATATAGCCGAGTGATCTTGTTTCTTCACACTCGTTAAATTGGCCAAGAAGAACACCCCTCACGGAGTCCATATTTAATCTCTTTTCAGACTCCATAAATATGAAAAGATTACCGAGTGATATTGTCTTTGTCACACTCATTAAAATGATTTTGAATAGACATATGTTCAGTGCTAGTTTACCCCTTTTTCAAACCGACTAGACTACCTTCGAAAAAGGTACCCCAGTGGAGTCTCCTTTTATGCTTTTTCAGACTCTCTAAAAATGAAAAATCATAGAGCTTACCTTCTATGGGCTCATTAAAATTACATCGAAGGATGTTATCATTGTGTCTTATTAATAAAATTTGCATTCTTGTGTCTTTGGCCTAATGTTGGCTACATGTTGCTTTCAGTTGAACCATCTAAAGCATGCCTTATACGCAAGCCTTGTAGCACTTTTCCTCTGCGTCTTGACACCTTGACCCATGGAGGATTTTTCCCGGGTGTTCTTTTCCCACATATGTCCCCTTGCTCTAAGAATCAATGCGTTCCTTGCACTTGGAACTAGTATTTTTGTGACACTCAATCCTCCTTTGTAACATAAAATTCTTTGTTCTTTTTCAAGCTTCCCAAAATTATTGAAAAAGACAAAAAAATCAAATATACCCCAAAAAGAGGAAGGGAAAAGTATTTTATTTTTGTTGACAACACAATGAGTCTCCGTTGGACAAAGAACATCCTTATGTTTGTTCGTCAAGCTCTAGGATTCAATATGAACTTAGGAAGCTTTTCTTGCTACATAGAGTTGTGTCCTCCTCCGTTTGGTTACCCTTCTAAACATTTGGAGAGTTCGCATTGCCTCTTGCATCATGAACTTGTGTCAATTCCATGCACCTTGAGTCTCATATTTTATCTTTCTTTTGTCCAAGGGAAGTCTTACTAAACTTGAGTCGCCCCTTCTACAGTTTGTCTTTTGTCCTCATGCCCGGCCACCCCGAAAAACCAATCAAGTCCTTGCTCAAAATCAATGAAGTTCTATGCCTCATCATCAATATCCTCTCGTCTGTTCCTGACAAGTCATCTAATACCTATGGGTAGTGAAGTCGTACACTCATATTACACTCCTACCCGAGTTTTAAAGATTTTCAAGTTCTTGCTCAAGATCTGAAGACCTCATCTCCAACCATCGGGGGTCATTAGCTTCTTGAAGATGGATACTATACATGTATATTTTTTTATTTTTGAGATGTAGATCCATTGTATATTGCTCGCGGCTGCACTTTATATAGTTATATGACATGGATCTATAGTGTATTTTATTGGTAGCCATGCTTTTATTTCATCCCGAGCATGGGTATATCCGCCTCGGTGAGACAAATTGTTATTTTTGCATATGGCACCTCCTGAACTTTGATCCCTGGGCTCACTCGCATCGTACAGTGGTGAATATTTGTAATCTATTTTGGCCATCAAATGCTCTTCTGACCTCACACATTAGGGGGCATCTATTATAACCCTAAATTACACCAAACATGCATAGCTGGCATCAAGCCATCTAAAATTGTTATCTTTTCCAATCCATCACTGAACAACTCTTCTAAAACCCATTGTTTTGAAGGTGTACGCGCCCTACACCATTACTGCCCACGTACACACGCTTGTTGAGCCACTACAACCCACGTACACTCACAGAATATCATGAAAAAAGGAACTTTGCATAGGATACTGGTTTCTAGACCATTGTTTAACCATTTGACCACCCATAGCCAGTTACCCCAACCATTACTATCCCTTTTGGCCTATAAAATAAGGGATTGGGGTCCCATTGCAAGGAGAAGCATGAGAGAGAAGAAACTCTGCCCATTTTATCAATCCCCCTTTGCCCCAATTGTAAATCCCTTACTATTTCCCTAAGAGAGAACTGAAGAGGATAATAAGATGTGGAAGTAGTTGGAGCATGGTGAAGAGGATCCCAGGACCAAGTTCGAGGAGTAGTGTCGGTCTCATGTTGTAAGCAACTTTTGTGAGATTAATATAAAGAAGTAGTTTTTTTGTCCTGCCAAATGACTTCTTAAACTTGTATGATTTGTTTACATTTCGTGTTTATGATGTCTAACCCACTAATCCATATGTAGAATGCATGTCTGTAGTTTCTTTTTTATCTTTTGATGAATGAAGATCAAACTTGGGAGGAGATTTACAGTCAGGAAACAACCAAGCGCAAAGGGATCGACACCAGATGCGGAGTTTAAGGTAGGCCTACCAGATCCATCTCTCTTGTCTTTTATGTATGATTGTGGGGTAATGTTGGGATAGTGATAAAAAGTAGGAGACTTTAGAAGGTTAGCTCTGCCTACACTTTAGACCCTTTGTGTAGTCCGTAGAGGGGTTTTCCCGCTATAGAAACTGTGTATGTGTGTGATTGTTCATTTCTTATTTCTCATTATTGGATAATAATTCTACATTGATATAACACTTGGATTATTTGGAGAAAAAGGATTATAATTACGCTATTACTTATTCAGCCCCCCTCTCAGTAATCCAACAACTTCAATGTAGTTTCGACACTTACAGGGTGATATGTCACAATTGTGACACTTAGAAAAGTGAGATGCGACATTTAACAAAGTGAAATACAACACTTGAGACACTTGGCTTGGTGTGAAAAAATGGTGTATAATAGTACTTCATCTTTGTGACATTTCCATAGCATATTGGAAGCCAATACCTACGTTGCAATCCTCACATTTTTATCATTGATGTTTTTGACATCCAAACCCCTCTTACCCCTAGACGTATGGAATTTTTCCTTCGCTAACTCTAAAGGGCTCTCTCTCCTACCTTGTTAAATAAAATGGTCGGGTTCTTGTTGGCCTTTGGAAGTCCTGTTATATGCGTAATCAATGCAATATCGATTGATAGTGCGGAATCTAGCTGGAGTGTCCCCCCATGAACACAAATTAGCAATACCTTCATAGATGCATTAATTTATGTACTCCGACTGAAATGATGGATTTCCAATAGGTTCAATATGCTTTCCTTCTCCAACCCTGACGCCCACTCTTGTGGCTCTAGAAGGATTGATCCTATTCCTAGGATGCTCCTAGTGCAAAAATATTGTTCCCTGTCCAACTTAGGGAAATTTCGTGCATCATAGATGTCATAATACATAAAATTAAGGTTGGAAATATTCTGGAGCATATCTTCCTCACTACTTGATCCAGAATCGGATCCATGAGCCTGATAAGGCTCAAAAAGGCTAAAAAATGAAAGTTCTCGGAATCAGATAAAACCAATTTCACTGCGACTGGCTCATCACATTGATTCCATCCATATATTCACTTTCTCAAATAGGCATCGTATGCAAGAGTTATCACACTCTAACCATTTTCCCAAACAGTTAAAAAGTAAAAAAAAAGTCAACAGTCAAAAGGTGACGTGGTACTCTATGGAGGTGACACATGGCAGTGGAAGAAGTGACGTGGCAACACAGCAGTAGGTTGACTGGGAAAATGGAATATCCAATCAGATTTGGACAAGTGGTGCATTCTCAACAAGTTGTTTGGTGCCACATGACCCAGGCATAGGCGGCCATGTGGCACCCATTGGTTGGACATTAGGTTCATTGGAAAAATCGTAATGGAGCTCATGGGGTTCGACCCCATGACCTAATGGCAAGGAAAGCACTTTAAGTAGAGTCCTATTATCAACACGCCCAAGTGTTTCTTATTAATATAAACCCACTTTAATATATATAAAGTGGTGGCATGTTTTAAATGGTGCAAATGGGGGCTGGGGCTAAGCCCTAGCCTGTGGTCTTTGGATACAAGCATACAACCAAGGGCGCGGAGTAATGGCATAATCGCCCATCCATTGAATCAAGGGCACAGTCCTATCATATTCCATATGTCCAGGAGCATGGTTTTAAGCATATCCCTATGCCCGCAGAGGTATATTTCATAATCCACAAGTCACATGATATGCGCCCGAAAACCAGGAGCTGAGAACTGTTGTAAGGCCAGCGCTTAGCCCTTTGGGCTAGCGCTTGGCCATATGAAACTCATATGCCCATGTGTTAAGTGTGTGGGCCAGGTCTATGGGGATTAACCCATATATTTTTGGATAAATGGGTTTTATTATAATGTTTTTTTATTTTAAATTGATTTTTGGCTTGTAATAAGAGGATTTTGCCCATTTTGGGGGATATTGGACTCTTTTTGAGCCCATATTTTGGGAGGAAGTTGGGGATGGATAACCAAATTCAAATATATAAAAAAAAGGCATGTTTGAGGCCATGGAGGATAGTCAGAGTAGAGTTATGATAAAGGGAATCCAAGACAAAGCCATTTTTATGTAGGGGAGCTATTGAGGAGCAGACGCTTGCGTGCCATTTCTGGGAGCTCCGGTCATCTGTTTTGCATGTCGTTTCTTCTGCTGGGTTCTAGAGATTTGGAAGAACATGACCAGATAAGTCTTGTAGCCTAATGGCACTACTGTGATGTAATTTTTGATCTTTGAACATAAATAAAAAAGACCCCCCCACTGAGACAAAGGCCCGAAGACGTAGGCAATTTTGTGCCAAACTTCGTTATCACTTCTCTTGTTACGGTTTGTTGTTCTTATTTCTTTAGTTTAGATATATATTTTTTACTATGTCTATGATATATTCTCTCATATTCATCCTCTTTCATTAGCTTCTTGAATGGTTAATAATCACATGCAATTAAAAACTTAACTCCTTTCATTAAAAGATCTTTTCGGATCAAGTGGTATCAGAGCTAGTTGACATTTGGATTTGAGTTTTGCATAATAACCAGGGAAAAACTATAGTGTGGTGAAGGTGAGCTTGTTGTAAATAATACATTATTTGGATTGAGAAAAAGAGCTTCTCACATCGAGAAGATGGCATCGGAAGAAGGGATTTCTCAGGATGAGAAAGACTTTTGGAAAACTTTCCTTGTTATGTTGGAGATGGTGAAAGTTTTGTATGAGGATTACTTGGAATGGAAAAGACTAAATTTGGGTGAATCTTCAAAGGGAAAAAGTGAAGAGGAAGAGGATCCTCCTCAGATTCCTCCTTCACCTCCATTATCACCTCCTTCTTCTCCTTCTTCTTCAAGTTCAAGTTCTAAATCTAATGCAAAGAAACATGTTCATAAACATAAGAATGAAATGCGATTGTTAAAACTTGATGTTAAATTTGAGTTACCAATATATGATGGTGAAGTAAATGCAACAAAACTTGACAATTGGATCAGGCAGATGGAAGTTTATTGTAGTGTGCAACAGATCAAGGATGAGGCCACACAAATCAAGTTGTCATCTTTAAGACTTGTAGGCACAACTCTCATCTGGTGGCAAAGCAAGTTGCAAAATGGAATGCAACAAGTGGGTAATGTATTTCCATCATGGAAAAAATTCATTTATGCACTTAGGAAACAATTCTATCCTTTGGGTTATAAAGAAAAAGCATTAATTGAATGGAAATCTTTAAAACTAAGAAAAGGACAAACAGTGAAAGAGTATACTAATGGCTTTCGAAAAATAGCATTGATGTTAGATATCCCTTTACATACACAGGAAACCCTTATGAAGTATATAGGAGGTTTACCTACACATATTAGAAACATTGTATTCATGTTTGGACCCACTAACCTTGATGAGGTTTCTGTTCAAGCTACGTATATTGAATTAAGAAAAGCAAGTGTGTCAAGGGAATCATCGCCTTCAAGGAAAGAGGAAAAGAGGAAATGCCATGGAAAGAATTCAAATGCAGTGACGAGGAAGGAAGGGAAGCCCTCTTGCAAGCATTGAAAGTAAGAGGAACATGATGAGGACAAATGTTGGCAGTTTCATCCCGAGAAGAGGCAAAAGTGGTTCAAGGAAAAGAAGGGAATGAAAACAGTGGCAACAACAAAAAGACCCACAGACTTGGGATCGGATTCAGGTGATGAATCAAATAATTCATTGGTTGGTATGACAGGTAAAATTGGTGAAGGCATTGATTCTAGAAGTAACTTGTTTCATATAAGGACCATCATGCGACACACTAAAATAGACACATTAATCGACAGTGGATCTCAAGCTAATCTAATCTCTGAAGAATTGGTTAAGCAATTGAGGTTAAAAACACAAAATCATCATAATCCTTACACACTTAAATGCATAAGAAATCATCATCAAATGCACATAACAAAGCAGTGCACAATCAAACTTACAATTTCATCTAAGTATGTGGACGAGGTAACATGTGATGTAGTTCCATTAAGTGAATGTGGAATGGTCTTAGGTAGTCCATAGTTATATGATCATAAGGCAATATTCTACAAGACAAAGAATCAATATCAATTAACCAAAGCAAGTCAGGATTATGTGGTTCATGCTCATCATGTTAAGGAAAATAAAACTCTTCAAACAATGGAACAATTAAAGAAGGAAGTTCAAGAAAGAAAAAAACCTATAATTGTTACAAATGAAGTAATCTATCTTAAGCAAGAACAGGAAATGATTGTTGAATGGAAAATCAATCATAAGTTGCTTCAAGATAAGCTCATGTCGCGCAAATATTACAAGTATATCAGCTCATTTGCAGTCGTCTTTTTGATGATATCATTAGTAATGTTGTCTACATGGATGATAGTGGCTTCAGTAAGATGTAATAGGGTTCAAATGGCTAACAATATGTTGTCAGTTGTCATGATTGTGTTACAGTTGATCTTGATGAGACAGGTGCACAGGACAGAGTTCAGAGACAGAGGATAATCTGGGTGGCCTATCCTGAGCTTGTTGACTGGTCAGTAACCTTTTGGGGACCAAAAGGTCCTTTAGTGGGGAGGTGTGATCCAAAATCAAATCCAGGAGCCTAACATGGCTCAAAAAGGCTCAAAAATGAAAGTTCTCAGAATTGGATGAAACCAATTTCATTGTGACCGGATCATGGCGTTGATTCTGGCCATATATTCACTTTCTCAAATGGGCACCATATGCGAGATTTATCACACTCTGACTGTTTTCCCAAAAAACTAAATAGTCAAAAAAAAGTCAACAGTCAAAAGGTGGCGTGGCACTCTCTAGAGGTGACACGTGGCAGTGGCGAAAGTGACATGGAAACACAGTAGCAGGTTGACTGGGTAAATGGAAGATCCAATTAGATGTGGACAAGTGGCACGTTCTTGATAAGTTGTTTGGTGCCACGTGGCACCCATTAGTTTGACATTAGGTTCATTGGCAAAATTGTAATGGAGTGTCATGGGGTTCGACCCCATAACCTATTGGCAAGGCAAGTGCTTTGGGTAGAGTCCTATTACCACGCACCCAAGTGTTGCTTATTAATATAAACCCAATTTAATATATATAAAGTGGTGGCATGTTTTAAATGGCGCAAATGGGGGTTGTGGTTAAGCCCCAACCTGTGGTCTTCGGATACAAGCATACAACCGAGGGAATAGAGTAATGGCATAACTGCCCATCCATTGAATCAAGCGCACAATCCTATCATCTGCCATATATCCAGGAGCAGGGTTTTAATCATATCCCTATGCACACAAAGGTATATCTCATAATCCACAGGTCACATGATATGCGCCCAAAAACCAGGAGATGAGAACTGTTGTAAGGCCAGTGCTTAGCCCTTTGGGCTAGCACTTGGCCATATGAAACTCATATGCCCATGTTTTAAGTGTGTGCACCAGGTCTATGGGGCTTAACCCATATATTTTTGGATAAATGGGTTTTATTATAATGTTTTTGGATTTTAAATTGATTTTTGGCCTGTAATAAGAGGATTTTGCCCATTTTGGGGGATATTGCACTCTTTTTGAGCCCAGATTTTGGGAGGAAGTTGGGGATGGATAACCAACTTCAGATATATAAAAACCAGGCATGTTTAAGACCATGGAGGATATTCAGAGCATATTTATGCTAAAGGGAAGCTAAGCCAAATCCATTTTTATGCAGGGGAGTTGTTGAGGAGAAGACGCTTGCGGGCCATTTCTGGGAGCTCCGGCCATCCGTTTTGTGTGCCATTTCTTCTGTTGGGTTCTAGAGATCTAGAAGAACATGACCAGATCAGTCTTGTAGCCTAATGGAATTCTAGAGATGTACCTTTTGATATTTGAACAGAAATAAAGAAGCCTCCCCCACTGAGACAAAGGCCCGGAGACATAGGCAATTTTGTGTCGAACTCCATTATCACTTCTCTTGTTATGGTTTGTTGTTCTTATTGCTTCAGTTCAGATCTGTGTTTTGTATTATGGCTGTGATATATTCTCTCATCTTCATCCTCTTTCATTAGCTTCTTAGATGTTTAATAATCACATGCAATTAAAAACTCAACCACAATCATTAAAAGATGTTTTCGGATCACTACTTATACCAGTTGGAACTGGTGTTATAGAAAATGGGTACTTCCGATTGATTGGTACATTGGTAGGTGGTACATTGTCCATCCACAGTGGTAGGCAGTCTCTTTGAAATATTTTTGGTGGCGTCGAAGCTGAAGCTCTCGCGACTGTTTCAACCTATGGTGATGCTACTGGTCACTTCTCCTATTTTCTTGTTGCTACATATGGTTCCCCAACTTTCAATAATGCCATTCATTTCCTATGATAGGTTCTTGGTCTAACTCTACGTATCTTCACATCTATTTTTGGCTTAGATCTGGTGCTCTCAAATTCACTCTAGTTCGTGATGTTTTTCTCCTACTTTCCTGAAACAATGACTTACCCTTCACAACCTTCTATTTTTTTTATTTCTTCATGCCAACTATACATGTCTGATCCATCCTTAACTTCCTTGTCTAATCCACCACCAAGAGTGATGAGTGTTTTAACTAAATTCTCCTTTATTACCAAATCCATCGTGTTCTTTTTCCCTCATACTTCTAATCTATCATGATATCTGGAGGCTTTTACCATTTAATACTCTATGACACCTTTATGCCTGTCACTCCCGCTTCGCAGCTATCGTTTTCATGATTTAATGATTTTAACGGTCTTGTCATTGCCAAACTGTGCAATGGTTCTTACTGTTGCATTGGTGTGCTTCACAGTACATCTCTTCTATGTATTCTTTCATGAATTGACATAGTTCCATTCTAATGCATGATAGTCATCCCTTCTGCGCAATCTCCTAGGCCTTGTACTCTATAATATTTTTATTTTTTCCCTATCTAATTTTTATTTGTTTTTCTTTGTTTTCCTTCCTACTATGGTACAACTACTATAATACATTGATTCTGGCACAACCCATATTACCACAAAGACTTTCATCCTTCTCAATAGAGTTTCAGCCGACTTCCATTCATCATTCCTCCAAAGAATTCTCCATTCAAGTTTTCCAACCGTGCAACACCTATCTTTGTTACCTACTGAATCACATAGGGTCCTAACCAGTGTATTCTAAACTTTCTTGGATACTGCATGAAATTTTTGTCATAGAGTAGTACCACATCTCCTAATCGAAACTTTTTTATGCTTGATTTGTCACTCATGCCAAGATTTCTCTCTATCCTTCTAAACTTGCCGATGAAAACCTGTGACAAACCGATTTTCCTCAAGTTCTACTAAATGTGTCAATCTCTCCTCTATTTATCCAGTGTATGATAGCTCAGTGATTTTTGCAATGGAAAGGCTAGGTATAATGAACTCCATTGGCATCACTACTTTCTGCACATATACCCATCTAAAAGGTGTCTTGCCTGCCAACTTCTTACTTTTCATCCTGTACACCCATAATATTGCAAGAACTCTTAAGTCCCAATCATCTCTCCCTACATTGAAAATTTTGGTCAAGGAATTCTCCAAGATTTTATTGAAAGCATCCACTGTTCCATTAGCCTGAGGATGATATGGGGTACTCTTATGATGATGGATTTGGAACTCCTTATTCAATGTTGCAATTGTATTATTCAAAAAGTGTGTGCCTTGATCACTAAGTAATATACGTGGACTTAGTCTCTACAGTGCAATCCGTAATTGGGGTGGATTTTGGCCATCTTGTCAAATACTCTGTCGTAGTGATGATGTACCTTTCCCCTGATCTTATTTCTTGTGGATTGATTGGTCCTACAAAGTCTATGGCCAAATTTTCAAATGTTTTCAACGTAACCTAGGGATTTAAATGCATTTCATCCATCCTAGATGGCTTTCCCACTCATTTACATACATCACATGACTGGCAATATTCCTTCACATCTTTGTGATGTGTAGGCCACAAAATCCCTGCACACAAAATCTTTTTTGTAGTTTCTCTCCCTACATAATATCCTCCTGTGATCTCATCATGTGCTTCTTCAAGTATCATCAGTCTCTTTTGTTCCAATACACAACACCTCAATATTCCATATGCACTTAACTTGTATAAATTCCCTGCAATCAATTGATAATTTATTTCTTTCACTACCATTTGTTTCTTCTACACTACTGCCATCTCTAATGGATCCATTCCTATACTTAGAAACTATACAATGTCCAAGAAGTAACCAGCCACCATATTCACTGTAAATAGATGTGCACCTGGTAAGTTGTCATCTAAATTTCCTGCATCTTCACCTAACAATATGAGCGATAGATGATCTGGCCCTACATTCATCTTCCCCAATTTTACTATCACCTAAAAATCATATTCCTTGAACAATAGTAGCCATCTACATATTCTCCCCCCCAAAACTGGCTTATTGACTAAGTATTTTAATGTAGAATGGTATGTATACATCTGAAAGTAAGATCCCAATAAATAATGTATGAACTTTTGTAGCGCATAGACCATTTCCAATCCTTCTCATTCTATGGTAGTATAATTCTTCTCTACTATAGACAACTTCCTACTTGCAAAAGAGATTGGTTTATCTATGTC
The DNA here is from genome assembly GCA_009831015.1 of Picea engelmannii. NCBI lineage: Eukaryota > Viridiplantae > Streptophyta > Pinopsida > Pinales > Pinaceae > Picea > Picea engelmannii. The sequence goes on along the minus strand of ML789920.1, from coordinate 529,175 downwards.
CCCTTCTCCTGGTTGTGACAACATTGCGCCCAACCCTATGGATGATTCATCTACATGTACTTGGAACTCTTTGTTCCAATCCAAAAAGATCAAAATTGGCATGGTTACCAATTTATGTTTCAAGGTGTCAAACCCCTTTTGGCAGTCCTCATTCCATTGAAATGTTTCTTCCTTCTTCAATAATGTTTCCATCAGTGTTGTGATCTGAGCGTATCCTTTGATAAATTTCTTGTAATAACTTGTATGACCCAACATTTCCCTTAGTTTTCTGACTGATGTAGGAGATTATAACTCTAGAATTATTGCAATCTTATATGGATCTACTAATAGTCCATGTTTGCACACTACATGTCCCAAAAAAGTTCCAAACAGTGTGCAAAAGATACACTTCTTCAGGTTCAAAAAAATATGACAATGTTTTCACCTATCCAAAATTAGTTTGAGTACTTCTATGTGATTCTTTGGTGGACCAAACACAATGCAATAATCCAGGTAAACTTCAAGGAACTTATGAATAAATTCCTTGAACAATGCAACCACTACTCTGCAAAACATCGCCGGGACATTCTTTAGTCCAAAGGGTATGAATGTATACTGATATCTCCCCCACTCTATCTTGAAAGTGGTCTTTTGTCGATCCTCCTATGCAATGTTCATCTGATGGTACCTGGAGAATCCATCTGTGAAAGAATAAGTCTCTTATCCTACTACATTCTCCAGTACCTCATCTATGAATGGTGTTGGAAATGGATAATGTAAACATTTGTCATTCAAATTCCTTAGATCCCTTCATGATCCCTCCTATCATTTTTCCCCACACTACCATTGGACTGATCCATTCAGATTCCTCTACCAATTCAATAATTCATGTGTCCAACATCATCTCTAGTTCAACTTTCACCTTCTCTTTATACTTTGGATTTAACCTATAAGGACTCCAACAAACTTGCTTAGTTCCTGGTTTCAATGGAATATTCATCTCACCTAAGTCTCTCGCTATCCCCTTCATCTCTTAAAATATCATTTGGAATAGGTCTTGGTATTCTCCCAGTAAGTCTGCAATATTATATGTTGTCTCATCACTCCAATAATCTCCTATTTGCACGAACTTGGGATTCTATGTTGTCCCAATGTTTACCTTCCACATATTTATCAGTTGTGTGTATGTGGCGGACTCAAATGTTGGCCCTTCTACTATTTGTTCTCCTTCTGTCTCAGTTACTTGTATATTCCTAGGATCTTCTTCATCCTCTTCTTCCTTAACTACATTGTAGAATTCCAATAACTCATGGAAATTTATATTGGCTCAGTGTGCACAGCACAGTGATACTACCTCCATCGTTCCTTCTTCCAAGAAAATCTTACCTTGAATAGCCAATAATGTTGCATCTATTGATGGAGATTCATGTTCGAATGCAAATGAGACTCTGAACCTCTGGATCAAATCTTTCAATCATGTCATCTCTCTATGCATTTCCAATTCCAAATACCAGTTCTTCGGAATTGTGCTCAGTGTTTGTAGAAATTTGTGTGTCCATTCTATCTCTAGTATTGAACTCCATAAATCCTTGCACTACTCAACATGGCATGCTTGGTCACTCTCTCATGTATTCTTCTATGCAATGTCTTCTTCCTCACTACCAAACCTTATTTGCATGAGTCTATTACATTGTGACCAATATTTTATCCCTTCTCTATGTGTAGCCCACCATCTAGCTGGAGTTTCTTTTAGGATGACATCAAGTGCTAACAACATTTGTTGTTCGGGTACCTGCAATTCAAATTCCTTTAAAACATGCTTATATCAATTAATACGTCATACATGGTTGAATCATATATCTTTATTCCAATCCAGTGCAAGGATAGGTTTATGCGTGCACATCGTCTTGTTGACACTTCATGCATCCTTTATTTCCAATGCTCTAGACCTACTTTTGAATTTGATGCACATGAACTAATACTTCTCCAACTCAATGCACCATTGTTATAGGAAAATCCCCCTATGGACAGGTGAATATCCCCTTGGATCTAGACCCCTATACCAAGACAAAAATATGAGAACATTGGACACTAATATCCCTTTGAATCTAATTACCTAATCATAAAGAGAAGGAGAAGGAATAAAGTGTGACGCACCTTATTTCGGTGTTTGTCCTCGTTGCTTCAATTTGAGCTTGATCCCCAAGATCCTTGGCACTGTTCGACACCTACAATGCAATGGAAAAAAAGAAGACAACGAACTCCTACTCTACCCTATAATATTAGCCTAATCAAATCCATCTATAATAGACAACATATGTCAAGATACACATATTAGAAGGGAATAGGCCAAGAATATATTAATGAGAACTCAAAAGAGATACTTACAAACCGTAGATGAAGTCGCAACAACCTCTCCAATTCCTCCTTGTCCAGTCCTTGCACAAAGCTGCCAAAATCATAGGTTT
>ML789920.1:504192-521996 GCA_009831015.1 Picea engelmannii | reverse complement strand
AAGGAGGAAATATTTCAATCATCCATGAGATCCTCCACCTTCCCTAAAAAATAGGAAACCAAATGTGAGGTGGATTCTCACACTTAATTAATTTATTTTTCTGAATATTAATAATAATTCATGTGCACTTGATTCTCACATTGTTGGCACAGGGGCAAACCCAGGGTTCAATGCTTCAACAACACACCAAAAAAACCTTAACTACAGACCCTTTCACAAACACCTATGAAGAAGATGCAGTCTCACCCAAGGTAGAGGCAAGGGGGTTACAGGACTCAAGTATCTGTAACCAAGCTGGGACACAAATCTATGATTATAACACCTCGTAGAGTACTTGGGACAACACCTATTAATTCGGCAGAGTAATAATGATAACATACACTTCACACTTAGCATCAGAAGTTAGATATAACATATTCAACATAGAAAAAGAAACAAGAATTCATAGATCTATTTATCATTCATTATAATCAATGCACTAATAATATCAACAACATAATCATATCATAAAGAAAACAATCAACACATGATATATGTGGTTCACCCCAGTGTGGGGCTACGTCCACCAACAACTTCTTCTTCTTTATTAGTATTCTTCAATATTTTACAATTGTTTGCTCCTGTGCACTAAGCCACAGATCCAAGCTTCGCACTAGATAGGTGATCTGCACACTGTGCACGAGATCCACCTTCCCCAAAATTAGGTCAAGGCATAGAGCCAACTCCTCTATCAAGCACAAATCCTTACATACATGTTATGTTGCACAAAGCAACTCAAAACTACTTGCCTCTTGCACTTAGCTATTGACTTAGCACATAGCTACTTACATCGCTTGCACTTAGCCACTTCCTACTTCTACATTACACCCTTACATGTTTATACATTACAAAAAGGCCTAGTCATGGGTAAACCCATGTGATGACATCCCATAACCCATTACATAAACCCTAATGAACCCCATGTTGGGTCCCCAAACCCTCAAAATAAGTGAGATCTCACGATCTCAACTCCGCCTAGGCGCTCCATCTTCACCCACTGCATCAAAGTCCCAAAAGTGGTCAAACCCAATCAATGTTTCCTCAAAACTTGGTCGAGGGCCAACAGGCCCCCAACACTCACCTATGACTCGTCCCAAATCAGTCAGATCTAGGCAGTGCTGATTCGAAGGCCTTGAGTTTGGCTCGAGCTTCCTCGACTTATTTCTTCACCTGAGCTTCCTGCTCAGCAAAGTCCTGGATCATTTTATCTGTAATAGGCCCTTCCAAGTTGCAACCACTTGGTCCGGTTGTGATCCTTTCCCTTCGATATCTTCAAACACGCAGGCTTCCTCCTACACTGGTTGTAGCCTCTATGTGATCTCCATGACTCTTCCCTGGATGGCAGTAATCTATTGCTATGTTGTGCATTTTTCTTGTTATATCTTCATTATGTAGACCGCAGTGAGTGACTTCATCTATGCTTGTACTGTTAGTGCATGTTGTTGTGCCTCTTGTAGCTGTGCTTCCAACTTCCTAAGCTCTAGGTCTTCTGTGAGGAATTCATAGTTCTGTGCACTTATGTCACTTAGTTGCTTGCATTCTAAGGCGAGGAACTTGATCCTTCCAATTGTGCTCGTAGCGGCTTCCTCCCTCTAGTCGCGCACTTCCTACAGAGTTCTTGGTACCACTTGAAGGTCCAACTTTGTTACCCTTGCTTGAAGCTGCTAGATGGCCTCAACGAGCTTCATCACTTAGACCTCAACTACCTCATGTTCCTCTTGTGTCGAGCATGGCACAAAGCGAAGTGCTTTGCTTACCACTTCCTTGGCTGCAGTGTTCTCCGCAAGCAGTTGGTCCTTTCCCTTCTGTATCTGCTCTTTGTCTTCCTCAAGCATCGCCCAGAAATCATCCTTCTCATTTTCATAAGAGGTCATGCAGTACCGCACAACTCGAAGTTGCTCTGAGATATCCTCTTTCTCCTTATTCAAGGCTTCTATAGCCTGCTCCTTTTCTTCTTGGACTCATTGAAGTGGAGCCTCTGTTGCATATGCAAGTCATCGAAGTTGGGTTGGTTCATCCCCCAACTCTACAGTCTTCGATGAGGAAGGTGTAGTGGATATTGTGCAGCTCAATTCAATGGCTCACTAAATTTTCTATAGTTCTATCTCAACTCTTACATACATCTCCTCCTGCTTCACACCATATATTTTTAATAGGTCCTTGGACGCATCTTCCATCACTCCGTGGACTAGGCTTATATCATCTTCTGTCAGGGTGGCCTCCATCTAGGGCTTACTAATGCGGGTCTTCTTTCTTGTTGAGGGTTTCTGCGGAGAAACCTTCCTCTTATTTGATGTTTCTACCTTGGTAGGGAGGTCCTTTGACGATGTAGCCTCACCTTCTCCTTTGTTTTCTCCTTCTTCCCCTCCTCCTTCTTGATTTACTTCATCTCCTTCTCCTCCTCCTATGGGAAAATCAGGTCTACTTTCTTCTGATGCACTATCCTGCTCATCAATTTATATATTTTGAACTTTATCCTTCTTCTTCTTCTTCACACTGGTCTGTCCAACATGCTCAGCCCGGGTGACCAAGGGGCTTCTGATGATGTCAGGGTCAGAGAGTTCTGCATCATCAACTGATAAAAAAAAATCTATTAGCCATTCCTTGGTGATCTCCTCCATATATTCGTCATTCATCTTATAGTAAGACTGTAATTTCTCTTGCTCTCATCCCTGAGCGCAGTGATATAAATGAAATGTCAATTTGCGTGGAAATTATCCATCAGTCTATACTGTTGCAATATTCGTAGATTCATGCATGGGAACGACTCAATAGAAACCTTCAGCTACTGATAGTAGGTGTGGAATACTTTGTTCGACTGCCACTACTTTGACATGTCATTCGTGTACCATAGGGTTGAGAACTTCATGGACGACAACTCTGATGGTTCTATCTCTAGGAAGGCTGCACCTTCCAACATTTTCCAAGCTACAAATGCGATCAACACCAACAACTAGATAAAATGAATCTCGTATCCTTGGTCATGTGCTTCATGACAGTATTCTCGAGTTGGTTGACGAGGTAGCTCACCCAATTCATTTGCATCCCCTCCACACATTTTCTTGCTAGGTCCACCATGAACACGATGACCTATGTGGGGCGATTCTTTCTGATGATATTTCCAGCTATAAGCTGACAAGCTAGGCACACTACACCATCCTGGATGGAGTCTACCTTGTAGCCTCACTTTCCCTTCTCAACTTTTTCGTATGCCTCCTTAATGATTTGTGTTAGGGAGAGATTTGAGGCCTTTCTTGGGTAGAACTACTGAGGGTCGGGGCCTTGCATGCTCAATCTTGTGATCAGGTGGATCAGTGTTCGATCCACAGTGATGCGCCTGTCGAGCTACAGGTATCCTGCATGATATCACTCCAAGAGGAGTTTAATGTAAGATTTAACCTCCTGATGTCGACCAAAGTGAGGGATCTTCATCATGTTGAGTATCGTGGACTGCACGAGCTTCTTTATCTAAGGCTGGGAGATGATGCAAGGCTTCTTCCCAGTCGTCTTCATCAGATATATGTGGGGCATGAGCATCGCGTAGTTATTTTTTTCATCAAGGTTGAAATCGGTGTTCTTCAAGGTTGGGATCTGTCCCAACTAGCTTCCTTCTATGTGTATCCCCTTTGGGATGTACGCGGTGATCAAAGTATACTCAAAGTCCCATGGAATGTTGTCGCGACTAACTACTCTAGCTAAAGGCGGGATGTAATCGAGTAATATCGATGAGATCTGCTTCACATCAGCCAGATCATCATGATGATTACTTCGCTTCTCAGTAGCATGGTCGACACATTTCAAGTGACATTTGGTCGAGGGGGATGCCTGTAGTCCCCTAGTCTATGATACTTGTACTCCCTCAGATATATCTGTATCAGCCATAAACTTCTTTAGAACCTCTTCGACAGATTTCGCTAGCTCGGTGCGCTCGATCGACATTCTCGTTGTTAACAAATAATTTGGGCTAGGTGAATGGACAGTGGGTTAAACAATAGATGGTGAGGTCTGACAACATAACTCGACACACACAATCACTTCTCTATTCACTCAGAAAATCACGGGTAGAAAAAAGTGGTCACGACGCAGCGTCTGACGGGTTAAATAAGAAAGTGTCGTAACGGATTCCTCCAACGGGTAGGAATGCCTCAATCAATACGAATCAGTGTGTTATGGCACGGTCTCGGCGTCCCAAATGAAGTCTATTCACTCATAAATGTGTTTCTTGACTATTCAAAGCATTGTTCTAACAGTTAGGGCGAATCCACTGGTCATATGGCTTTGCCACGGTGAAGTCCCATTCTGCATGGTTATGTTGTTCCGGTGAGGTTCAAAGCCTGCAAGCCTAGCTCCTGTGAAGTCTTCTATGTAACTTCTTGTAGTTTTTCTAACTTTTATTTCTTCTTACTGAGCTTCCTTTCCTTCTTTCATGTGATGTGAGTCTCTGGGTTCCTCTTTCTATTCTTATTATTATCTTCTCTTATGGCATAAGGGCAGACCTAGGGTTCAATGCTTCAACAATGCACCAACAAAACCCTAACTATCGGCCCTTTCAACAACACCTGCGAAGAAGATGCAATCTCACCCGACGTAGAGGCGGGGGGGGGAGGGGCGGTTTATAGGACTCATCTGTCTGTAACCAAGCTGGCACACACATCTGTGATTATAAAACCTCACAGTGTACTTAGGGACAACACCTATTAATTTATTAGCTTTATTCACATCGCAGATCAAACCCTAAGTACAATTCAGTGCAGTAATAATGATAACATACACTTCACACTTAGCATAAGAAGTTAGATCTAACATATTCAAGATATAAAAAGAACTAAGAATTCATAGATCTATTTATCATTCATTATAATCAATGCATTAAGCAGATCTACAACATAATGATAGCACAAAGCAAACCATCAACACGTGATATACGTGGTTCACCCCAGTGTGGGTATATGTCCACCAACGACTTCTTCTTATTTATCATTCTTCTTCAATCTCTTACAATTGTCTTCTCATGTGCACTAAGCCACAGAGCCAAGCTTCACACTAGACAGGTGATCTGCACACTGTGCACTAGATCTACCTTCCCCAAAATTAGGTCAATGCATAGAGCCAACTCCTCTATCAATCACAAAGCCTTACATACATGTTTTGTTGCATAAATAAACTCAAAACTACTTGCCTCTTGCACTTAGCTACTGACTTAGCACATAGTTAGTTACATCGCTTGCACTTAGCCACTTCCTACTTCTACATTACACCCTTACATGTTTATACATTTACAAAAAGGAATAATCATGGCTAAACCCATGGGCCGACATCCCATAACCCATTACATAAAACCTAATGAACCCCAAGCTAGATCCACAAGCCCACAAAATAAGTGATATCCCGTGATCTCAGCTCCACCTGGGCACTCCATCTTCGACCATTGCGTCGAATTCCCAAAAGTGGTCAAACCCAACCAATGTTTACTCAAAACTTGGTCGAGGTCCAACACACACTTAATTAATTTATTTTTCATGAATATTAATAATAATTCACGTGCACTTCGTATTTTGGCCTTCATGTAATATATCCCTCCTCCACATTGACTAGGGATTGTGACATAGGTTATTCCATGTTGTCAAGGTGTATGAAACACTTATATGGCACTTTATGACACTTAGGGTGAGGTACCTAGGTGTCATCATTTCATGTGTAACAACCATCCATTGTTGGTTTGACATAATCCTCCATCCACGTAGTCATTTTATATAATTTGTCAATCTCATTCCCTCTTTTTGGCTCTATGTATCTTTTTCCTTATGATGGGTCCAAGGTTGTAGTAACTKTCAAATCTCCAACCTCAAATATCATCTTCCTCCTTTTCAATTTAATGATTGTGTGGTTATAAAAAACCCATTCTAGTCCCATCAGTGATGGATATGGTTGATTTTTTTCCACAATCTCAATAACTTCAAACTCTGTCATGTTGCGTACCCCAACTATGTTCACAATTACTCCTGTCAAACAACCAATCAAGACTATTTTTTGGTGATTTGTGAGCCTTAATTGAACAAGAGACCGCACTAACTTGGGTTTTCCCATCATATCCCATGTCTTCTTAGGTAACACATTCACGTTTGATCTCAAGTCCAAGATGACATTATCCACATCGTACTCCCCAATCTGTGCATTGAATCTAATTTCTTCATTGGTTCTCTTCCTATGTAGTACTTAATTTACCATCCTTTGTGTGATAAGAGTTTCCCTTCCTCATGTGCAGTGATCAATTATGTCGTATAGTGCACTAAACGTAGTTTCACCCTTAATTAGCTCTACACAACTCAATAATTTTGTTAGTGTTCTTACCTTTCCATTTGGTCTCTCTAGAAAAACGTGATCTTCTATACGAGGCAAAAATGATGTTGATGCTCCCAAAACCTATCCAAGTAATTTTTTTCTCGTTTTCTGATATGTCTCCCTTTCTTGTTGAGGATGAAAGTTGGCATAGGCCCTACTAACTTGCTTACTCACTGATCAATCAGATTTCCTCCATTTGTCATATCAGCCCATGTTCTAGCTCCTCCACGTGTAACAACTATTATTCTTGGTCCTTCATTCCATTTTTCAACTGATGTCTTCTGCACATTCTGATTTTGATTCTGGTTCTGGTTACCTTTGGCTTTCCATTTCACAACTAGTTGAGGAAAATCCTCTATCACATGATCCAACTCTATGTAGAATGTGCATGTTGTACATGGATTCAGTAAGTCATGAGCCAATTTTCTTGGTTGATTACAATTATAACATATTATCGGTCCTCTTCCTCCTCTACCAAAGTTTCCTCTTCCTCAAACTCTACCAAAGTTTCCTTTGTTCCCTTGATTGAAACCTCTTTGATTTTTATATTTATTACCACTCCCTTCTGCTACATCATTCTCCTCCTAAATCTTGTACATATCTGATGTGTGTTCCCTCATCAAGTCGAATGCGTGACAATCCTTGTCTTCATGTCCCACAAACTTGTAAAAATTGCAAAATAAGTTCCTTGGTGAACTATAATATTTCTATAGTAACGGACACTTAGTAGGATGATGGCCCCACTTCATACATATATCATAGTATCATCCCCCCAGTAATGGATTTGGGGCTCCAGTTTAAAAATATTGCGCGAATGTTGGGCATTCGTCCTTGTGATGGTCGTCAATTTTGCACTTGGTACACCAAATTTGTTCTCGTTTATCCTTCCCTTTTGTAAGTTCAACCGGTTGAATCGTCAACGCAACCAGCTACATCTGAACTTGTTTCATTCCTCCACTATCTCCTACCATATATGACTCTAATTTCATTGCAGTTTCCAATTCCTTGGGTTGCGACACAACCTTCTATTGAATCAATGTCTTATGAATCTGTGGTAGAAGCCTTGCAATAAACCATTCTTGATGTTGTTTATCTGGGATTTGGAAATTCATTCTACCTATCACATCCTTAAATCTCTGATCAAAATCCCATACCAAATGTGTTTGTTCCCTGTTTAATATCCTTGATTTTTGTGATGTACTATGACTCTGAATTTGGCTTCTTGAACTCTTTCAGTAGTGCTTGCTTTATTTCGTCCAAAGTCCTAGCCTATCTTATAGGCGTGATACTCTATAACTTCATGTACCATACTAGTGCACGACCTCTAAATTTTGTCTTTAATTACACAATATCTACATCCTCATCCTATACATTATTAGCATCCCAAATTGTTTCGCAGACAAACAAATGTTGTTATGGATCCTTTGACCCCACTCCCTGGAACTCATGAAGTCTAAGAGTATTATCTACTCCTTCCATGTTTCTTTTTGTACTCTCTCCTCCTGGTGATGTTGGTTGACTCTGACTCTGACTCTAACTCTCAACACTACTTCCATTATTCTAACTGCTACTTCTTTGTCCTCCTTGGATAACTACAATTTATTTTGATAAGCCTTCAACTGTTATCTCCGATTGTGGTGATGCACACAGGGTAATGGATTCAACGTAGGACTCAATTTGAGTAGGAATTAATGACTCTTCTATCATCGTATTGGATTGAAACTCCTCTTCTTCCCCTCCTATATACGGTATCTCCACGATTCATATTATTGTGTAAGGTTCTCTCCCCTCTATCTCACTATGCGTCTCTCCTTTCCTAGCCTCATTATTTCACCTCTTGTACCTCCTTCCTTTGATTAATACTCCAAACTCATATTATTCCTCTAGTATACCCTCTTCTTGCATCCTTATTCTCTTCCTTCCCCTTTCATTGCTTCCTTCATTCTCTCATGTTCTCAAACCATCCTCTTTCCATTTGTCAGTTCCCCTATGTGCATGAACTCGTTTAGCAGTCAAACTCCATTATCATCATGTGCTTTTCACAAAATAGAATATTTATCCACGTACCTAATGATTTCATGAACCTTATGTGTATACCTTTGAAAAATTCCCTTTCTACAACACTATATGATTGAATGAAATCTACTGCAAACTTTGTAATATATCCTCCTAATATCCTATCCAACCAAATATTCACTGCACTAGTAGGTGGGTTACTTACAAAATTTAGTTGTCTTACCAATTCAGGATTCCAATTTCTTGGCGTTGTGGCCCTGAACCTTCTAGTTTTATCCACTAATGTTTCTAGCCACTTAGTTAGAATAATTGGAAATTTTCCAAAGAAAATTTTATACAGATTTGTGAACACATACCTTTGCATCCATTTCTTGTTACTCATATGAGGGTTCATGTTCTCTTGATGTGAAAACAATCGTTCCTTTATTTACAACCACTATGAGATATCCTTCTTAGTCGGCCTCCAAAACATTCCCTTAATCGCAAATTACGGGTCTTGGAAATAGAAAAAATTGTTGGTGTTGTACGTAGGTTGTAAGACCCTAGGTTTGATCTATATTTAACCAAAAAAACCCACCAGACACCGGCCCTTTCGACATCACATGCTTCCACATATGAAGTCTCACACGAGGTATCTATTGGGACTTTGAGAACCATGTTTCTGCAGTATTGAGGGAATGGGAGGTGGTTAACTTGTTCATTCTTCTTAATAGTTCCTATGCGTGAGATTTTGTTCTCTTTCCTTATTAACTACTTAGTGATTCAACTTCATACTATCATGTTATTCTAGATACTTCATTGTTGTAACAATTAGGAATATTGCACCATGTTTAACCATAAGATAAATATGTCTATGACASATTCAGACATAACTCATAAGGAAACATATAAAAGACATACAACACAAGATTAGGAATCATATATTTGTCATTTCTTTATTGATTATACTCATCAATAGACTGTTACATTCAATAAMTCTATGTTGGAAATTTGGTTGTCATTGATATCAACCTTGATAGATAGGTGAAGTATCATTGATTGATTGGTTTGAGAAGCATTGTCAATATTGGACATATTGTTATGAAGGTGACTTGAATGTCAAGCATTGTCAATATTGGACATAATGTTATGAAGGTGACTTGAATGTCAAGCATTGTCAATATTGGAAATAATGTTTTGAAGGTGACTTGAATATCRGTAGAAACATAATATTGACTAATATATTGTATGAACTTGATGCACTCATCCTAGTGGAAATATGGTCTTTGGTGGAATTTKTTATTAACATCCATGCACAAAAGAATAAATTGTCTAGAAAAAAAGGGTAAATGGAGAATCAAATATGGATCCATACAAGTAAYAGAGTCACAAATTATGGTATGAAAGTCTCAACAATAAAAGTTTMGACAAGTCAAKCCTTAAGTCGATTCAGAAACAATTGTCTCAACCAGTCAAACCTTAAGTCAAKTCGAAAACAATTCTCTCGACCAATCAAACCTTAAGTCGAGTCGAAACAATTAAATGGGTCAAGTCGACTAACTWAATTCAAGGAAAAAGGATCAAAGTCGATTGTTTCAATAAAATGAAGTAGATATCAAGAAGTCTAGTATAAACATCTCAGCAATAAGTTGAAGAAGTTGAAATTGAAAAATTCGAAGGTCGAAGTCAAACAAGATGTAGTAGATATCAAGAAGTCTGGTATAAACATGTCAGAAGAAGTTGAAGAAGTCGAATTTGAAAAAATCTAAGGTTGAAGTCAAAGAGATCGAATGTCTAAATCAAAGGTCGAAGAATTCGAAGGTCGAAGTTAGATAATTAGAAGAGGTCAAACTCAAAGGAAAATTGAGTCGAGAAATAAAAGTTGTCCAAAACAAGTCGAGATGACCAAAGTCGAATTACACAAGTTGGTTTTCTTCTAAATTGATTTGTTCCAAGTAGAAGTGAAGTAAATCACCTCGAAGTTCAAAGTCAAATAAAATTGAGTTGGGAAATACAAGTCGGCCAAAGCAAGTTAGGACGAACAAAGTCGAATAACTCAAGTCGAATTTATTCTAAGTCGAACCGGTCCAAGAATTAAGTAAACTAAATTGCCCCAAAGCTGGAAGTCAAAGTAAACTTAAATCAAGTCAGGTCGAGGTTGAAGCAATGTGTGTCGACTGGAATTGAATTACTCAAGTTGAATTTCTTCTAGTTGAGTCGACCAAAAGATGTTTGTCGGTCGAATAAGAAAAAAAATACGAAAAATGGTGGGACCAAGTCGAATCTTTAGTGACTAACAGTTGAAAGGGAGCCAATTTTATTATCCACCATCAAGTAAATGTTTACAAGTTGAGTTTAACTATTAACCAACAAAGGAAATATATAGAGGTTGATTTATACATTTATGAAAATGTAAAATGTATTGAAGTCGATCTGGCATCCAACAATGAAAGGAAAATATGGGAAAGTTGATTTCAAAGAACCACTTGTACTGATCACCTCACACATTTTCTAGGGAAACTTATCTCTTGTCAATTAATTAAGTGTATTATGCACAAAACCCATGTATAATTTTAAATTTTGTTTCAATCACTCCAGAATATTCATACAAAAATAGTTGTCTAATTTGGTGTACAAAAATCAATTAGTAAAAGTTACCATTTTTGTTAATTAAATGAAGGGGTGAAATGTTTCATTCCAAAAGGACACATTGTTTCAAAGTGGCACCCCATGGAGGACTATATAAGGAAAGTAATACAAAGGGAAGAAGGGTGTCTTGGTGGATATATATATATATATATATATATATATATATATATATAATGGATTGAATGAAAGTTCATTCTATTAGGTTGGTTCATGTTTACAAGATGAGTCTTGTCATGAGGATTGGATTCCTCACATCTCAGTTGGATCTGAGATCAACAAGTTGGGTCTTTTTATGAGGGTTGGATTCCTCATTTCTCAGTTGGATATGAGAACTAAAATTTGGGTCTTTTATTAGAGAGTTGGATCTCTCATATTACGTTGAAGCTGAAGATATTAAATGATTGATTTTCTTTGTATTCATTCAAGTTAAATAAATAAAATAATTATATTTTATCTACTTCATACAGTTTGTGTTATACATGTTTATGCATAATTAATTGAACTGCATATATCTTGTTTAATTAATTTAGTTAATCTATAAAAGTGTGAAAAGTAGACAAAAGTTCCAGACACTAATTCAGCCCCCCCCCCCCTCTGAGTGTCAGTGTGTGTTTCCAACAATTGGTATCAGAGCAAGTTTTCTTCAAGAAAAACAGTCCAATCACTGGAAGGAAGATCCTCCTAAACACACAAATGTGTGGGAAAATGACTCTATCCACAAATGAATCTCCCTTATTTGATGGAACAAACTAATCTTCATGGAGGGAAATAATGAAAAGGTATGTGAAGTCAAGAGGATATGGAATTTGTGACTCAGTAGTATCTAAACCTTGTTACTCAACTACCTCAAATATAAAATCCAAAATTGCAAAAGAAGTAAAGAAAAATAAGTCAATAGCATTAAAGGAAATCCAGAATGGAATATCAAACCAAATCAAAGAAAATATAGGACACTGCACCTCTGCTAAAGTACTATGTCTCCAGCTAGATTATTCTTATGAAAATAAAGGACAAGACATAGAAAAGTTGATAACACTGACTCCAACATTCATTTTTTTGTCTAACAAAAACCCTAACACAGAGCTCCCGTGCTCCTAGCTCTCCCGAAGGTCGCCGACCCGGGGTCTCCTGCTCTCCTACGCTGCAACCGCATTCCAATGGTGGCCCCCTCATCTCCATCGCACGGTGGCGCTACAGGTAAGGCCGCGACATTGGCTGTGGGCCTCGCCCTCCCTCCTTCGCAGAAGATGCAGTCTGTGGCTCCCTCGTCTCCAAAAAATGGTGGCTCTCCTGGTAAGGGCACGGAAAAGGCTACGCGCCTCCCTTCCTCGGCCACGATTTCATCTGGTGGGCCGAGTTCTCTTGCAGGTGCATCTCCGGGAGCTCAGTCGGCAGCGGCCTCAGGATTTCTCCCTTTGGTGTCGACCCTCTCCTTCAAAGAGGTGGCTTCGCGTCAAGGGTCCCTCTCCGGTCTGCTCGCAGCGGTTCCGAAGGTTTCAATTCTTCAAGGTCACCCCTCCAGCCTGCATGCAGTAGTTCCTGAAGCTCCGACAGTCTCCATTCCAATGCCGCAAGAAGCCATAACTCATGCTCGCCATTATAGCAGGCATGCTCTAGTTTGCAGATTCAATGGGTTTTGGCCCTCTCTTCCAGATCTAATCTCCTGGTTCTCTTTCGAATGGTACCCATTCTTAGACGGAGAAGTCATCCCCTGCCCTTATGCAAAAGGGTTTTTTGTGGTAGTTTTTGATTCTACAAGTGACAGAGACAAAGTGTTTAACTCCGGGCCATGGTTCTGGGGTAGAGCAGGCCTATCCATGCAACACTGGACCCCTCCACGGATTGTATCTCTTCAGCCCCAGTCTGGGTGAGACTCCCGTACTTTCCCTTGCATTTCTGGGGGGATGAATCTCTCCATTCGATTGGCAATGGCCTCGGCAAGTTCCTCTACAGAAGTCCGGACTCCAGGCCAGCCTACTCCACCTTCACCCGAATCTGTGTGGAAATGGATTTCTCCAAAGGTTTCCCAGCTGAAATTATTCTTCAAGGCAAGGACTACTCAAGGACCCAAAAACTCGACTATGAGAACCTAAGCTTCAGGTGTAGGAACTGTTTTGAAACGGGGCATTTAGCCCGTCACTGTGGGAAACCGCCCAGGAAAAAAAGGTTGTCCAATCCCACTTGGTGGATGGGGGTACCAATGGCACCGCGCCCTGAAAGTAAGACCCTTGAAGAGGCAGAAGAGGCAGAAGTTGAAGACGGAATCAAACCCCCTACTAAGGGCGAAGCAGAAGACTCTCCCAAGTCGCCCCCCCAACAAGATCCCCTGGCCCCAAGCTGGGCAGACTTAGCTGATAAGGAATACGCTTTACACCCGTCGGAAAGCCATTCCATTGACCAGAGCAATGAATGGAAAACAGTGTCAAAGAGGAAAAAAATCTTCCAACCTAGAAGTGATGTAATGACGCGAAGCCGTTCAGGCTCGCTGAAATAGTTTTTGTATTAGCAAACTAGTACTGAGTTAGGATATTTAGGTTTATGTTTTCAAGTTTACAAGCAAATTTCTATCGATGTATCGAACCCCGATGGCATGTCCACTACTATTAATACAAATCTCCTCTAACCGTTTCTGTCAAAAAAAAAAAAAAGACATAGAAAAGGAGAATTCGTATCAGAATAAAGAACAAGACATAGAAAAAGAGAATTCCAATTAGATTGAAGAACTAAACAAAGAAGAGGACAATTCCATCAAAGAATTTATGCAAACCCCAGTCATCAACAAAAAATACTACTACATCTAGGAATAGATGAATACATTAGTATTCACTAAATAAAAACTATTAGATTTTAAGACCGATGTTGTAGCTACATTAGAAGTGATTAGTTTGGAACCATGAAATGGTCTATATATTTAATTTACTAGGGAGGTTCTTGACCAACTTGAATACACAGTTATATGCACTTTAGAAGAGTTGGAGAAACTTCAAAAGAAAGATATGGTGTTACTACAATAGTTAGATCAATCTAACAACCATACAGAGAATGAACAAAATACTCTGCTAGAATACAAAGAAGAAGAGATCAAAATATTGAAGATTGAAATTGCTAATCTAACAAAAGAAATGAACAAATTCAAGACGTATGACAAACTCAATAAATGAAAAGAATAATTAGAAGAAACAAAAGAATTGTTCAACACTCCAAAGCCTCAACTTGAGGAATATATATAAATTGAAGAAACCTTGAAGAGCCAGTTGACTAAAAAGAAAGAATCGTGCCACACATCGGAATTATAAGTCATCAACCTCAAAAGGATTCAGCTAGAAAACAAGGAAGAAATCAAAAGATTGAAGAATGATGTTGTTGATCTAACAAAAGAAATAGAAGACTTGAAGACATATGACAAAACTAATAAATGCACAGAAGTCTTGGATGAGAAAGAATAAATGGTCATCAATCCAAAGACTCGACTTTAAGAAGCTAAGGAAAGAGAAGCTTTGAAGATCCAGTTGACTAAAAAGGAAGAATTGTTCCATGTGTTGGAATTTGAAGTGATCAAACTCAAAAGGATTCAGCTAGAAAACAAGGAAGAAATCAAAATATTGAAGGCTGAAGTTGTTTACCTAACAAAATAAGTAGAAGAGTTGAATACATATGACAAAACCAATAACTGCATAGAAGTCTTGGATGATACAAATGAAATGGTCATCAATCTTAAGACTCAACTTGAAGAAGCTAAGGAAAGAGAAGAAGCCTTGAATATCTAGTTGACTAAAAAGGAAGAACCATGTCACATGTTGGAATTGGAAGTTATCAACCTCAAAAATAAGAATGAAAAGACAAAAGTAACTAAAAAATTYCAGAACAACTCAATTATCCTAGATAGGATCTGGAACAGTTAAAGACCAACTGATGACAAAATAGGTCTTGGATACAATAAGAAAGAAGAAGGTGGAAAATGGAACAACATTCAAAAACATGATAAAGGATCATACTCCTAAAAGGAAAAAGGTATAGTCACAAAACAAAAACAAACCATGAACTTTGTTAAGGAAGGAAGCTATAAAATTAAAAAAAAAGAAACATATAAAAATACAGACTTATCATGTCACAACAGACTCGATTATCGAAACAACTTCAATGATTATTTCTTTTCTTGTCATAGCTTGGTCACAAAGCATTGGAGTGCAAGATTCCCGAAAAGAAAAATTCAGGAAGGTCCTATAACTTAATGAAATGTTGGATATGCAACTATATTGGGCACACAAAAAAATAAATTCAGACAATGAAATGCTACAACTGTTGTAAGTTTGGAAACAAATCCCAAAACTGTAGAAAATCAAGAAGTATACCCATGAAGAATAATCCATACAATTTAGAAAGGAAAGATGATGAAGTTTCTAAGAAAAGAGGAAAGGAAAAATCTCAAAAGAAAAATTTATAAAGGAAAGGTCCAACAAACAGAGTGCTTCATGGAAATATTTGGAGAAAGAGATCAGAACAAAGCTACAAAGATTCAGAAAAGACAAATCTCCAAGAAAATGAAGATATTACACCTAAATTTGATGAGGTTGATAATAAAGGAATGATGAGTGAAAATCCTAATAAGGAATGTGAAAAGCAATGTTTTGCACATAAATTGGATCAATCTCAAGAAAGAAGAATATGACACAACTATAGATATTGTGATATCCTAAAAATTAAGAGTACATTAACCAATGAAAGAAAAATGAAAACATAAAATCCCAAAGAAGAAAATGAAGAAGTTTGAGTTACACAAAACAGTGATGATAATGATGAATCTTCAATGGCATATCAACCAGAAGAATTGAGCAATCAAAATCTTGGAATTTTTCCAATGTTATTTTCATGAAGTACTAAAATTCCCCTCAACAAAAATATGAATAAAAGTAAGAAGGAAGGGAAAACGTGATTAATAATATGGAGTGCATCAGCCTATTCATAAGAGGATTATAACCTAAGTATCATGAATCCAAGGACTATGAGGGAGAGATAAACTGTAAAAGAAACTCCAAAAATAAATAGCACAAAAGAAGAGGAAGAACCACCTCATGGGGAGCATCATATCAGGGAAAGAGAAAAAGAATATCCCTTTTGTCATTGTTGTCAAAGGGGGAGAGATAAAGAGTAAAACAATGTGAGCTCAGAGGAATCAAAATACAAAAAACATTCACAAGGGGAGTAATATTGTTTTAATATAGAATTGTCAGAGCATGAGTTGTCCACATATAAAGTGCAAATAATTTTATACACAGATACTAAAATAACCAACAAAATCATGAAAAAACATATTCGTTGTGAGAGGATACCCCTCTCTTTCTATGACTACTTTCAACCCTTTCATTTCTCTCAACTGATGAACTTTCCTTAGAATATTTCTAATCATTTCCCTGCACATGTGAAGTGACTGAATGCGATGACTCATGTGATGAAATTGACTCAGATGCTACTACTTTATCCTTCTTTGGACTGTCCTCAAGCACAGTGATCGTCTCCTTGACATGATGGGCATGTGAGGCTTGGGATATAGGTTGTTGATGAAAGGAAGGAAAAGTAGGATAGGCATGGAAAGGACGTCGTTGAGGGTGATCAATATTTGGCCAACCATGTCACTATCCAGAAAGAGGATGTACAACATTTTTCCAGCCATCATGTTCTGGTCTAGCTAAGGGAGCAGAAACATGGTTTAAGACTGGATTACCGATACTTGGATGAGGGTTCTCAGGTAGAAGTGGAGGTCTATAGGCTTGTTGGCTAGCGAAGTTGAGGAAACCTGTATGTGGAAATTGATTGAATTCTTATGAATATGCATCAAAATGTATAAAAAATTAGAGCCTCTTACTACCCCTTCTCCAAGGACCTAGTCCTCTAAGTCTATTTTTTCCTCTCCTACCATGACTACCCCTGCTGAAAAAAAGTATACTGATATAAATATACACAAATCATAAACAAAGTTCAACTAATCATTTATCCAAAAAAAATTAATGAAATAATTTAAACATGGCTCTATTCATAACAATACATATGCAAGAAATCATCATGAAATTCATTCTCTCAATGATAGAAATCACCTAGAACAGGGATTTGAAAATGGCTTTGGGATTAAATGACAGGATTTGTAATGAGCGGAAAATCGTAAGTATGAAATGAATGAAAAATGGATTGTTCACTACCATGGCTATCTTCCTTAACTCCTTATGATCAAGTGCACCTATTTTAAACCTCATTATCTCATCTATAAAGGAGATTTAACCCTGAACAAGTTAAATACTTCTCTCATGATCAATTTGATTATGAAATTCAATTTTTTATACAATTATAATTAAAGAATGGGAATACAAGGGGAAATTGGGAAAATGAACTGGGATTGTAATGAGCGAAAAGTGTTACTTATGATAGGGGAATGTAAAATGAACATGCATTAATTATAGATTTTATGCTCATCCTTATCCTCAATCATTTATGGTTCCCAGGTAGAGCCCATTGCTAGTCTTAGTCCACGAGCTTCTTTGGTAACCAAAGTGTAAAGTATCTAGTTCAGGAAGAGGTCAAAAATCCATAATCATATCTTCAAGGATAGCCTCATCTGAAGGAAACTCAAAATCCATGAAACATGGGATCAACCACTCATAAATACTAGGGCTCAATGTATTACAAACAAAAAGATCATACTCAAGAAGAAACACCAGATTACTTGGGCCCATAGGGGTAGGCCAGGGCTTCCGTGCAAGTCTTATGTTGAAATCTAGTATCTCACT